>CM032133.1:27917969-27945469 GCA_018894105.1 Jacaranda mimosifolia
AATAACAAATGAATATGTAAGAAAATTTAATAAACTAGGTCTTCGGTTCTATTTTCATTATTTAAGAAACATATATATTAAGAATTTTTGAATATATTTTCTTTATTTTCTATTTTTTTAAACTAGAAATTCAAAGAAAATTGTGAAGGGGTATATATTTGATTTTATTTGAAGCAATATGTTTTATTTTTTATTCACAATTTCAGACACATCCACACCAAAATCTACAAAGGCACACACACAGACACACAGACACACCTGCACAAACTCATGTTCAATAACAAATGAATGTGTAAGAAAATTTAATAAACAAGACCTTTGGATGTATTTTCATTGTTTAAGAAATATATATTAAGAATTTTCGGATATATTTTCTTTATTTCCTATTTTTTAAACTAAAAATTCAAAAAAAATTGTGAAGCGGTATATATTAGATTTTATTTGAAGCAATATATTTTATTTTCTATTTACAATTTCAGACACACCCATACCTAAATCCATATAGGCACACACACACATACACTTGCACACTCGCACAAACATGCATACCCCCCCAAACATGCACACACATACACATGCACACATAGACACACAGACACACAAGCGCGCACATACACATGCATACACACACAAGCACGCACACACTCACGTTCAATAACAAATGAATATTTAAGAAAATTTATTAAACAAGATCTTTGGTTGTATTTTCATTATTTAAGAAATATATATATTAAAGAATTTCGAATATATTTCTTTATTTTCTATTTTTTGAACTAAAAATTCCCAGAAAAATGCGAAGGGTATATATATGATTTTATTTAAAGCAATACATTTCATTCTTTATTCACAATTTCAGATACACCCCCACCCAGATCCACACAGGCATACACACATACACCCGCACGCACACACACACACACACACACACACACACACACACACACACACACACACACACAAACGCACGCGCGCACACACATACATACTTGCTCACACAAGAACACGCACACACATACATACTCGCTCACACAAGAACACGCACACACATGCATATAAACATAAACATGCACACACACCCAGACACACACGTTCAACAACAATTGAAGATGTAAGCAAATTTAACAAACAAGATCTTTGGTTGTATTTTTATTATTTAAGAAATATATATTAAAGATTTTCAGATATATTTTCATTAGTTTCTTTTTTTTAAATGAGAAATTCCAAGAAAATTGCGAAGGGGTATATATATGATTTTATTTGAACTAATATATTTTATTTTCTATTCACAATTTCAGACACCCACACCAAAATCCACACAAGCACGCACGCACACATTCACACACAAACACACACGTTCAGCAATACATGAATATGTAAGAAAATTTATTAAATAAGATCTTTGGTTGTATTTTCATTATTTAAGCAATATATATTAAGGATTTTTGGATATATTTTCTTTATTTTCTATTTTTTTTATTTGAAGCAATACATTTTGTTTTCCATTCACAATTTCAGACATAACCACACTCAAATCCACACAGGCACACTCACATACACGTGTACACACGCACGCACACACACACACACACATGCGCACACACACACACACTCGCAAACACACATGCACACACACACACACACACACTCACGCTCAACAACAAATGAATATGGAAGAAAATTTAATAATAAGATCTTTGGTTGTATATTCATTATTTAAGAAATATATATTAAGAATTTTTGAATATATTTTCATTATTTTCTATTTTTTAAACTAGGAATTCCCAAAAAATTGTGGTGTAAATATTTGTGTGTGTGTATCCGTGTGTGTGCATGTGTGCGAGAGCATGTGTGTGTGCCTATGTGGATTTGGATTGCACACACTTGCATACACACATAAACACACACGTTGAACAACAAATGAATATGTAAGAAAATTTAATAAACAAGATCTCTGGTTGTATTTTCATTATTTAAAAATAAATATATTAAGAATTTTTGGATATATTTTCCTTATTTTCTATTTTTCAAACTACAAATTTCTAGAAAACTGTGAAGGGTTATGTATATGATTTTTTTGAAGCAATATATTTTATTTTCTATTTACAATTTCAGATACACTCACACCTAAATCCACACAGGCAAACACTCATACACCAACACACACGAGCACACACACACACACACACACACACACACACGAACGCACACACACACAAGTACACACTCATGTCCAACGACAAATGAGTATGTAATAAAATTTAATAAACAAGATATTTGGCTTTATTTTCATTATTTAAGTAATATTTATTAAGGATTTTCAGATATATTCTTATTATTTTCAATTTTTTGAACTAGAAATTTCAAAAAATTTGCAAAGGGGTATATATATGATTTTTTTTAATCAATATATTTTATTTTTTGTTCACAATTTTGGACACACCCACACAGGGGTGGCAATTTTTGACGTGACATGATAATATGACACGATATTATTAGATTTGGGTTGAGGGTTATTGGGTTTGGTTGATTCGATAAACAACACAAAAATTATAGGTTGATTCGGGTTCACCGATAGCACGATAATAACCCTATTTTTTGCATTTTTAAGTAATAACTTGTTATTTTTGAACAATTTAGCTCTAGATTGATTTGTAAAAATTAATTACTATTATTTACTACGTAAATCATTACTATGTGGTGATGTTGGGATGATTATTAATCATTGAATGGGACGAATTATATTTCTTTGTTGGAATTCGACTTCGATGTTGTTAAAATTAAGTTGTGCAAAACTTTTGGTTTAACATGGAAATTTGTATATTATTGATGTTGTAGAGGAATTAAATAAAGTCGAATTATTAAATTGCTCTATGGTACAAAAGTTGAGCTGCTAGAGTATAATGTTTACTTTTTCTAAAATTTTGGTATAAGTTGATTATTTTATTAAGATTTTAGTTGACCATAAAATTTGTAGGTTCTTTAGATGAATTGTTAATGAAAATAATCATATGCGCACGAAAACTTTTAGGTTGGGTTTGGGTTGAGCAAAATTTTGTGACATCCCAACCTCAACCCGACACGAAACAACCTAATACGACACTATTGCCACCCTACACCCATACCTAAATACACACAGGCACACATAGATACACATGCACACACACACACACACACACAAACACATGCACATGCACACACTCACACACATACACGCACACTCACTTTCAATAACAAATGAATATGTGAGAAAATCTAATAAAAAAGATATTTGGTTGTATTTTAATTATTTAAGAAATATGTATTAAGAATTTTCGGATATATTTTTATTATTTTATGTTTTTTAAACTAGAAGTTTTAAGAAAATTGCGAAGGGGTATATATATGATTTTATTTGATGCAATATATTCATTTTCTAATCACAATTTCCAACACACCGACACCCTAATCCACACACACACATGCACACACTCACGTTCAATAACAAATGAATATGTAAGAAAATTTAATAAATAAGATCTTTGGTTTTATTTTCATTATTTAAGATATATATTAAGCATTTTTGGATATATTTTCACTATTTTCTTTTTTTTAAAACCAAAAATTTCAAGAAAACTGTGAAGCGGTATGTATATGATTTTTTTGAAGCAATATATTTTATTTTCTATTCATAATTTTAGACACACCGACACCTAAATCCATACAAGCACACAGACAAACACTCGCGCGCACACACACACACACACACACACACTCTTTCTCGCGCGCGCACACATGCGCAGACACACAAGCACACATGGAAACACACACACTCACACACACGCACACACACACACGCACACACACACACACATTCAATAACAAATGAATATGTAAGAAAATTTAATAAACAAGATATTTAGTTGTATTTTCATTATTTAAGTAATATCTATTAAGGATTTTTAGATATATTTTTATTATTTTCTATTTTTTGAACTAGAATTTTTAAGTAATTTGCGAATGTATATATATATGATTTTTTTGAGCAATATATTTTATTTTCTATTCACAATTTCAGACACACCCACGCCTAAATCCACACAAGCACACACACACTCGCACATATGCGCACACACATACACACAGATACACACACATGCACACACACGCGCGCACACAAACACTCACACATGCACACGCACGCGCACATGCACAGACTCACGTTCAACAATAAATTAATATGTAAGAAAATTTAATAAACAAGATATTTGGTTGTATTTTCATTATTTAAGAAATATATATTAAGGATTTTCGGCTATATTTTCATTATTTTCTATTTTTTAAACTAGAAATTTCAAGAAATTTGTGGAGGGGTATATATATGATTTTTTTTAAGTAATATATTTTATTCTCTATTCATAATTTCAGATACACTCACATCTAAATTCACACAGGCACACACACGCGTGCACGCGCGCGCACACACACACACTCGAACACATGCTCACACACACAAACAAACACGTATACAGGCACACACACACACACACACACATGCACACACACACATGCACACACACACACACACACACACTCACATTCAATAACAAATGATTATGTAAGAAAATTTAATAAACAAAATATTTGGTTGTATTTTTACTATTTAAGTAATATTTATTAAGGATTTTTGGATATATTATTATTTTCAATTTTTTGAACTAGAAATTTCGAGAAATTTGCGAAGGGGTATATATATGACTTTTTTTTGAAGCAACAAATTTTATTTTTTGTTCACAATTTCAGACATACACACACCAAAATCCACACAGGCACACAAACATACACCGTCACACACGCGCACAGACTCTCACACACACACGCACATACATACATATGCACACTCATGCTCAATAACAAATGAATATGTTAGAAAATTTAATAAACAAGATATTTGGTTACATTTTCATTATTTAAGAAATATATATTAAGAATTTTCGGATATACTTTCATTATTTTATGTTTTTTGTACTAGAAATTTCAAGAAAATTGCGAAGGGGTAGTATATATGTGATTTTTTTTGAATCAATATATTTTATTTTTTATTCACAATTTTAGACACACCCACACCCAAATGCACACAGGCACACACACATACACACGCACACACGCACACACACATACACGCATACGTGCGCACATGCACACACACACACTCTCTCTCTCTCTCTCTCTCTCGAACACACGCGCACACAAACAAACACACACGCACACGCACACACACATGTAGACACACACACGCACACATGCATGCACACACTTGCGTTCAATAACAAATTAATATGTGGTAAAATTTAATAAACAAGATATTTGGTTGTATTTTCATTATTTAGGAAATATATATTAAGAATTTTTGGATATATTTTCATTATTTTCTATTTTTCAAACTAAAAATTTAAAGAAAATTGTGAAGGGGTATATATGTGAATTCATTTGATGTAATATATTTTATTTTCTATTCATAATTTCAGACACACCCACTCTCAAATTCATACAGGCACACACACACACACATACACACACAAACACACACACAAACACGCACGGGCATACACACACATACACTCGTACACATACACACACAAGCACACACTCATGTTCAACAACAAATGAGTATGTAAGAAAATTTAACAAACAAGATATTTGGTTGTATTTTCATTATTTAAGTAATATTTATTAAGAATTTTTGGATATATTTTTATTAGTTAAAAATTTTTGAATTAGAAATTTCAAGAAATTTGCAAAGGGGTATATATATGATTTTTTTGAATTAATATATTTTATTTTTTGTTCACAATTTCAGACACATCTATGCCTAAATCCACACAAGCACACAAAGATACACACGCACGCACACACACAAACACACGCACACGCACACGCACACGCACACGCATACACATGCGCCTCCCCCCTCCCACACACACATACACGCACACTCATATGCACACTCACATTCAATAACAAATTAATATGTGAGAAAATTTAATAAACAAGATATTTGGTTGTATTTTAATTATTTAAGAAATATATATTAAGAATTTTTGGATATATTTTTATTATTTTATGTTTTTTAAACTAGAAACTTTAAGAAAATTGCGAAGGGGTATATATATTTGATTTTATTTGATGCAATATATTTTATTTTCTGTTCACAATTTCAGACACACCCACACCGAAAACCACAAGGGCACACACACATACACCCGCACACATGCATATAGATACACACACTTGCACACATGCATAAATACACTCAAACACGCATACACACATGCACACACACACACACACACAAACACCTGCACACGCACTCACACACATGTACACACTCACGCTCAATAACGAATGAATATGTAAGAAAATTTAACGAACAAGATATTTGCTTGTATTTTTATTATTTAAGAAAAATATATATTAAGAATTTTCGGATATATTTTCATTATTTTCTATTTTTTAAATTAGAAATTTCAAGAAATTTGCGAAGGGGTAAATATATGATTTTTTTTGAATCAATATATTTTATTTCTATCCGCAGTTTCAAACACGCTCACACCTAAATCCACACATGCACACACACATACACCCATACACATGGACAGACAGACAGACACACACACACACACTCACACACTCGCACACAAGCGCGCACACACACACACAAACACACGCATGCACACACTCACGCACACACACACACACACATAAACACACGCATGCACATACTCACACACACACGCACTCACACATGCACACACTCACGTTCAATAACAAATGAACATGTAAGAAAATTTAACAAACAAGATATTTGGTTGTATTGTCATTATTTAAGAAATATAAATCAAGGATTTTTGGATATATTTTCATTATTTACTATTTTTTAAATTAGAAATTTCAAGAAATTTGCCAAGGTGTACATATATGATTTTTTTCGAAGCAACAAATTTTATTTTCTATTCACAATTTCAGACACCCACAGCGAAATCCACAAAGGAAAACACATATACATGCACGTGTGAACACACACACGCACACACACTTACACACACTCACACACATACACACACACACATGCACAAACTTGTGTCCAATAACAAATGAATATGTAAGAAAATTTAATGAAAAAGATATTTGGTTGTATTTCCATCATTTAAGAAATATATTTTAAGGATTTTTGGATATATTTTCGTTATTTTCTATTTTTTAAATAGAAGTTCTAGAAATTTGCGAATGGGTATATATATGAATTTTTTTGAAACAATATTTTTTATTTTCTGTTCACAATTTCAGACACACCCACACCTAAATCTGCACAGGCACACACACACACATGCACACCTAAATCCACACTAGCACACAAAGATACACCCGCTCACACACACACACACATATACACGCACACTCATGTTCAATAACAAATGAATATGTAAATTTTTTTTAATAAACAAGATATTTGGTTGTATTTTAATTATTTAAGAAATATATAATGAGAATTTTTGGATATATTTTCATTATTTTCTATTTTTAAACTAGAAATTTTAAGAAAATTGCAAAGGAGTATATATATATGATTTTATTTGATGCAATATATTTTATTTTCTGTTCACAATTTTAGACGCACCTACAACCAATTCTATGCAGGTACACACACACAGACACACACCCTCACACACATGCGCGCACAAACACAGGCACACACGCACATACGTACACACACACATACCGCCATACACACACACACACACAAACACACGCACATGCACTCACACACATGCACACACACATGTACACACTCACGCTCAATAATAAATAAATATGTTAGAAAAATTTAATAAACAAGATATTTGCTTGTATTTTCATTATATAAGAAAAGTATATATTAAGAATTTTCAAATATATTTTTATTATTTTCTATTTTTTAAACTAGAAATTTCAAGAAATTTGCGAAGGAGTACACATATGATTTTTTTTAACTCAATATAGTTTATTTCTATTCATAGTTTCTAACACACCCACACCTACGTCCACACAGGCACACACACGGACATACACACACAGACACACACATGCGCGCGCACACATACGCACACACTCACACACACATGCACACGCCTATGTTCAAACAAATGAACATGTAAGAAAATTTAGCAAACAAGATATTTGGCTGTATTTTTATTATTCAAGAAATATAAATAAGGATTGTCGTATATATTTTCATTATTTTCTATTTTTTAAATTAGAAATTTTAAGAAATTTGCCAAGGTGTACATATATGATTTTTTTTGAAGCAACAAATTTTATTTTCTGTTCACAATTTCAGACACTCCCATACCTAAATCCACACAGGCACACACATATACACCAGGACACACACACGCACTCACTTGCACACACGCTCACACACAGAAACATATGCACACGCATACACATACACACACACACGTACACACACAAACACACATGCACACGCTCACGTTCTATAACAAATGAATATGTTAGGAAGTTTAATAAACAAGATCTTTGGTTGTATTTTCATTATTTAAAAAAATATATTAAGAGTTTTCAGATATATTTTCATTATTTTATGTTTTTTAAACTAGACATTTCAAGAAAATTTTTAAGGGATATATATGATTTTTTTTGAATCAATATATTTTATTTTTTTTCACAATTTTAGAGAAATCCACATTAAAAATCCACAGGCGCGCACACGCACAAACTCGAACACACGCGTTCACAAACAAACACACACACACACACACAAATACGCATACTCATACACACACGCACACACTCACGTTCAATAACAAATTAATATGTGAGAAAATTTAATAAACAAGATATTTGGTTGTATTTTCATTATTTATGAAATATAGATTAAGAATTTTTGGATATATTTTCATTATTTTAAAAAAAATTTTAAACTAAAAATTTCACGAAAATTGTGGAGGGGTATATATGTGATTTTATTTGATACAGTATATTTTATTTTCCATTCACAGTTTTAGACACACCTACACCTATATCCACACAGGCACACACACACACACACACACACACACACACGCGCGCGCGCGCACACACACACACACAACGCACACACACACATGCACACACTCACGTTCAATAACAAATGAATATGTAAGAAAATTTAATAAACAAGAACTTTTGTTGAATTTTCATTATTTAAGAAATATATATTAAGGATTTTTGAATATATTTTCCTTATTTTCTATTTTTTAAACTAGAAATTTCTAGAAAATTGTGAAGGGTTATGTATATGATTTTTTTTGAAGCAATATATTTTATTTTCTATTCACAATTTCAGAAACACCCATCCCTAAATCCACACAGGCACACATACATACACCTGCACGCATGCATACACACACACACACACACTTGCATACACATGTATGCACACACACACACATGCACACACACACACACACACACACACACACACACACTCACACCCATACTCACATGCACATGCACATACGCACAAACAGGTACACAAAGATACATCCGCACACACGCACGCACGCACACACATGCGCGTGCGTCCCCACACACACACACACATAAACGCACACTCATGTTCAATGACAAATGAATATGTGTGAAAATTTAATAAACAAGATATTTGGTTGTATTTTAATTATTTAAGGAATACATATTAAGAATTTTTGGATATATTTTTATTGTTTTATGTTTTTAAACTAGAAATTTTAAGAAAATTGCGAAGGGGTATATATATGATTTTATTTGATGCAATATATTTTATTTTCTGTTCACAATTTCAAACACACCCACACCCAAAACCACAAGGGCACACACACATACACCCGCACACACTCGGCGCACACACACACAATCTCGCACACACTCACGCACACACGCGTGCACACACTCAAACACACATATGCACACACACACGCATGAACACACACTCACACACACATGCACACACTCACGTTCAATAACAAGATATTTGGTTGTATTTTCATTATTTAACTAATATATATTAAGAATTTTTGGATATTTTTTTTTATTTTCTATTTTTTGAACTAGAAATTTCAATAAATCTACGAAGCAGTATATATGTGACTTTTTTTGAAGCAATATATTTTATTTTCAATTCGCAATTTCAGACACACCTAATTCTAAATGCACATAGGCATACGCACATACACCCCCACACACGCACACACACACGCGCGCACAAATATGCACGCACACACGCGCACACACACACAAACACAAACTCAGACATGCACACATACTCACACACACACGCACACACACATGCACACACTCACATTTAACAACAAATGAATATGTGAGGAAATTTAATAAATAAGATATTTGGTTGTATTTTCATTATTGAAGAAATATATATTAAAAATTTTTGGACATATTTTCATTATTTTCTATTTTTAAACTAGAAATTTCAAGAAAATTGCGAATGGGTATATGTATAAATTTTTTTGGATCAATATATTTTGTTTTTTATTCACAATTTTAGACACACCCACACCTAAATCCACACAAGCTCAGACACATACACCCGCTCACACGCACACACTCACACACACGCGCACAAACACAAACATTTTTTTTATTTTCAATTTTTTGAACTAGAAATTTTAAGAAAATTTTCAAGGCCATATATGATTTTTTTTGAAGCAGTATATTTTATTTTCTGTTAAAAATTTCAGAGACACCCATACTTAAATCCACACAGGCACACACACACACACACACATGCACACACAAATACACACACACACACTCACACATACACACGCACACACGTGCACATACTCGCTTTCAATAACAAATGAATATGTGAAAAAATTTAGTAAACTAGATATTTGGTTGTATTTTCATTATTGAAGAAATATATATTAAGAATTTTCGAATATATTTTCATTATTTTCTGTTTTTAAACTAGAAATTTCAAGAAAATTGCAAAGGGGTGCATATACGATTTTTTTTGAATCAATATACTTTATTTTCTATTCACAATTTTAACACACCCACACCTATGTGCACACAGGCACACATGCACACACACACACACACACATGCACATGCTCATGTTCAATAACAAATGAATCTGTAAGAATATTTGATAAATAAGATCTTTGGTTGTATTTTCATTATTTAAGAAATATATATTAAGCATTTTCAGATGTATTTTCATTATTTCTATTTTTTAAACTAAAAATTTCAAGAAAATTACGAAGGGGTATGTATATGATTTTTTTGAATCAATATACTTTATTTTCTAATCATTATTTTAGGCACACACATACACACACCCTTCCTAAATCCACACAGGCACACACACACACACACACACACACACACACACACACATGCACGCACGCACTCTCGCTCACATGCTCACATGGACAAACACACAGGCACACGCACACACAAACACACGTACACATGCACACGCTTACGTTCAATAACAATTGAATATGTAAAAAAATTTAATAAACAAGATATTTGGTTGTATTTTTGTTATTTAAGTAACATTTATTAATGATTTTTGGATATATTTTTATTAATTTCAATTTTTTGAACTAGAGATTTCAAGAAATTTGCGAAGGGGTATATATGTGATTCTTTTCGAAGCAATATATTTTATTTTCTGTTGACAATTTCAGATGCACGCACACCTAAATCCACATAGGCATACACATACACCCGCACACATGCACACACACACACACACATGCACAAACTAACATTCAATAACAAATAAATATGTGAGAAACTTTAATAAATAAGATATTTGGTTGTATTTTCATTATTTAAGTAATATATATTCAGAATTTTTGAATATTATTCATTATTTTCTTTTTTTAAAATAGAAATTTCAAGAAAATTGCGAAGGGCTATATATATAATTATTTCAAAATCAATATATTTTATTTTCTATTCAAAATTTTATACGCACCCACACATGAATCCACATAGACACACACATATACACGCACACACACGCGCGCGCGCGCACACACACACACACACTTGCACACACGCACACACAGACTATCACCCACGCATACAAACAGATACCCGCACCCACACACACACACACATGTACACACACATGCACACGCTCACATTCAATAACAAATGAATATGTAAACAAATTTATGAAACAAGATCTTTGGTTGCATTTTCATTATTTAAGTAATATTTATTAAGGATTTTCGCATATATTTTTATTATTTTCAATTTTTTGAACTAGAAATTTAAAGAAATTTGCAAAGGTGTATATAAATGATTTTTGTTGAAGTAATATATTTTATTTTTTTTCATAATTTCAGACAAACCCACACCTAAATCCACACAGGCATAATGACATGCACGCTTGCACACACACACAAGCACACAAACACATGCACACACACACACACATATGCACACACTCACGCTCTATAACAAATGAATATTTGAGACAATGTAATAAACAAGATATTTGGTTGTATCTTCATTATTTAAGAAATTTATTTTAAGAATTTTCAGATATATTTACATTATTTTCTCTTTTTAAGCTAGAAATTTCAAGAAAAATTGCGAAGGGGTATATACATGTTTTTTTTTTGAATCAATGTACTTTATTCTATTCACAATTTTACACACACCCACACCTAAATTCACACAGGCACGCACACACACACACATATATACACACACACATTAACACACGCATGCATACACATGTACATGCATGCATTCAATAACAAATGAATATGCGAGAAAAGTTAATAAATTAGATATTTGGTTGTATTTTCACAAACAATAACAAATGAAAATATGTGAGAAAATTTAACAAACGATATATATTTTCCTGCACGTGCATGCAACCACAAACAGACAAGCACACACACACACCCATACACACACGTGCACACACGCACACCCACACACACGCGCGCACACACACACACTTGCACATGCTCACGTTCAATAACAAATAAATATGTAAGAAAATTAAAAAAATAAGATATTTGGTTGTTTTTTCATTATTTAAGAAATATATATTAAATTTTTTTTTGGATGTATTTCCATTATTTTCTGTTTTTAAACTAGAAATTTCAAGAAAATTGCCAAATGGTATATATATGATTTTTTTTGAATCAATATATTTTATTTTCTATTCGCAATTTTAGACATACCCTCACCTAAATCTACACGGCACACACACATACACCCGTACACACACACACTCTCTCTCTCACACACACACACACACTCTCACACAATCGCGCGTAGAGAAACACATATGCACACAGACATACCCACACTCATACCAAAACACACACACACACATCCACACAGGCACACACGCACACACGTTGACTCACAGTAACATATGAATACGTAAAAAAATTTAATAAACAAGATATTTGGTTGTATTTTCACTTTTTAAGTAATATTTATTAAGTATTTTTTAATATATTTTTATTATTTTTGATTTTTTGAACTAGAAATTTGAAGTAATTTGTGAAGGAGTGTATATACAATTTTTTTTTGAAACAATATATTTTTTTTGTAGTTCACAATTTCAGAGACACCCACACCTAAATCCACACAGGCACACACAAATACACCCGCACATACATACACACACAAACACACACACGCACACACACACACACACTCATACACTAATGCACACACGTGCACACACTCATGTTCAATAACAAATGAATATGTGAGAAAATTTAATAAACATTATATTTGGTTGTATTTTCAATATTTAAGAAATATATATTAAGAATTTTCAGATGTATTTCCATTATTTTCTGTTTTAAAAAAAGAAATTTCAAGAAAATTGCGAAGGGGGTATATATATGATTTTTTTTAATCAATATATTTTATTCTCTATTCACAATTTATGACTTACCCACACCTAAATCCATACAAGCACACACACACACACACACACTCGCACCCTCACACATTCTCACACACATGCACACTCGCACCCACTCGCAACTCACACACACTTGCACACCAACATGCACACACACTTGCACGTGCTCACGTTCAATAACAAATGAATACATAAGAAAATTAAATAAACAAGATATTTTGTTATATTTTCATTATTTAAGAAACATATATTAAGGATTTTCGGATATATTTTTATTATTTTATTTTTTATAAAGCAGAAATTTCGATGAAATTGTGAAGGGGTATATATACGATTTTATTTGAAGTAATATATTTTATTTTTTATTCATAATTTCAGACACACCCACACCTAAATCCACACAAGCATACATATACACACACACACACACACATATGCACACACACACACGCACACACACACACACACGCACACATGCACATTCAATAACAAATGAATATGTGAAAAAATTTAATAAACGAGATATTTGGTTGTATTTAATTATTTAAGAAATATATATTAAGAATTTTCGGAAATATACTCATTATTTTCTTTTTTTAAACTAGAAATGTCAAGAAAATTGCGAAGGGCTATATATATGATTTTTTTTAGAATCAATATATTTTATTTTTTATTTAAAATTTTAGACATGCCCACACATAAATCCACACGCACACACACGCACACACACTCTCGCACACATGCGCACACAGACAAACACACACGCACACAAACACATACCCAGACTCGCACATAAACACACACACACACACATGCACATACAATCACACGCACACACACACATGCACACACACGTTTAATAACAAATGAATACGCAAAAAAATTTAATAAACAAGATATTTGATTGTATTTTCATTATTTAAGTAATATTTAGTGAGAATTTTCGTATATGTTTTTATTATTTTTAATTTTTTGAACTAGAAATTTAAAGAAATTTGCGAAGGGGTATATAAATGATTTTTTTGAAGCAATATATTTTATTTTTTATTCATAATTTCAGACACACCCATACCTAAATCCTCACAGGCGCACACACATACACTCGCCATATGCGCGTGCACACACACACACAAGTGCACTCAAACACACACGCACACACTCACGTTCAATAACGAATGATTATGTGAGAAACTTTAATAAACAAGATATTTGATTGTATTTTCATTATTTAAGAAATATATATTAACAATTTTCGGATGTATTTCCATTATTTTCTGTTTTTAAACTAGAAATTTCGTGAAATTGCGAAGGGGTATATATATAATTTTTTTTGAATCAATATATTTTATTTTCTATTCACAATTCTAGACACACCCACACGTAAATCCACACAGGCACACATGCGCGCGCGCGCACGCACAGACACACACACACTCACACACTCGTACAGACAAACATAGACGTACACGCACACATACCCATACTCACACACAAACACACACACACACACACACGTAGACACACATACAAGCACACACACAGGCACATACACAAGCACACACACACACACACGCACACGCACATGCAAACGTTGATGCTCAGCAACAGATGAATATGTAAAAAAATTTAATAAACAAGATATTTGGTTGTATTTTCATTATTTAAGTAATATTTATTAAGGATTTTCTGATATATTTTTATTATTTTCAATTTTTTGAACTAGAAATTTTAAGAAATTTGCGAAGGAGTATATATATAATTTTTTTTGAAGTAATATATTTTATTTTCTGTTCACAATTTTAGACACACTTTCACCTAGATCCATACAGGCACACACACATACATTGGCACACACGCACGCACACACACACACTCACACACTCGCACACAGATAAACACAGACGCGCACACATACCTACACTCACACACGCACACACACACACACATTCAGACACACACATGCACACACTGACGCTCAGTAACAGATGATTATGTAAACAAATTTAACAAACAATACATTTGGTTGTATTCAGTGTTTAACTAATATTTATTAAGAATTTTTTGATATATTTTTATTATTGTAAATTTTTTGAACTAGAAATTTGAAGAAATTTGCGAAAGGGTATATATATAATTTTTTTTGAAGCAATATATTTTATTTTCTATTCATAATTTTAGACACCCCTTTGCCTAAATCCGCACAAGCACATATACATAAACCCACACACACTCACACACACACGCGTGCGCGCGCGAACACACATACACACATGCGAACACACACACACACGCAAACATACACATACCCACACTCACACACATTCAAACACACACACACACACACACACACACACTCACACACACATGCACACAGTCACGTTCAATAACAAATGAATAAGCAAGAAAATTTAATAAACAAGATATTTGGCCGTATTTTCATTATTTACGTCATATATATTAAGGATTTTTGGATATATTTTGGATATGATTTTTTTTTGAAGCAAAATTTTTTATTTTCTATTCACAATTTCGGACACACCCACACACACACGCTCACACACACACAAACTCAAATTCAATAACAAATGAATAAGCAAGAAAATTTAATAAACAAGACGTATGGTTGTATTTTCATTATTTACGTCATATATATTAAGGATTTTTGGGTGTATTTTTACTACTTTCAATTTTTTGAACTCGAAATTTCAAGAAATTTGTCAAGGGGTATGTATATATTTCTTTTAAAGCAAAATATTTTATTTTCTATTAACAATTTCAGACACAACCACACCCAAATCCTCACACACACACACACACTCACACATACACACACGCACACACACGCACACACACAAAAACACGCATGCAAACACACATGTACCCACACTCACACACACGGAAACACATACACGCACACACACACACACGCGCACACACATGCTAACGTTCAATAAGAGATGAATAAGCAAGAAAAAATTTAATAAACAAGATATTTGGTTGTATTTTCATTATTTACGTCATATATATTAAGGATTTTCGGATATATTATTTTTATTTTCTATTTTTTGAACTGCAAATTTCAAGAAATTTGCCAAGGGGTATATATATGATTTTTTTTTGAAGCAAAATATTTTATTTTTTATTCACAATTTCAGACACACCCACAGGCAAATCCTCACGCGCGCACACACACACAAACAAACACACACACTCACACTATCTCACACACACACTCACACACTCACGTTCAATAACGAATGAAAAATCAACAAAATTGAATAAACAAGATATTTGGTTTTATTCTCATTATTTACGTCATATATATTAAGAATTTTCGACTGTATTTTTACTTCTTTAAATTTTTTTGAACTCGAAATTTCAAGAAATTTGCAAAGTGGTATGTATATGATTTTTTTTGAAGCAAAATATTTTATTTTCAGTTCACAATTCCAGACACACCCACACCAAAATCCTCTCTCACACACACGCACGAACACACACACACACATACACTCACACACATGCAAACACACACACACACACACACATACACACTCTCACACACACATGCACACAGTCATGTTCAATAACAAATGAATAAGCAAGAAAATTTAATAAACAAGATATTTGGCCGTATTTTCATTATTTACGTCATATATATTAAGGATTTTTGGATATATTTTGGATATGATTTTTTTTTTGAAGCAAATTTTTTTATTTTCTATTCACAATTTCGGACACACCCACACACACACGCTTACACACACACAAACTCAAATTCAATAACAAATGAATAAGCAAGAAAATTTAATAAACAAAACATATGGTTGTATTTTCATTATTTACGTCATATATATTAAGGATTTTCGGCTGTATTTTTACTACTTTCAATTTTTTGAACTCGAAATTTCAAGAAATTTGTCAAGGGGTATGTATATATTTTTTTTGAAGCAAAATATTTTATTTTCTATTCACAATTTCAGACACAACCACACCCAAATCCTCACACACACACACACACACACACACACACACACACACTCGCACACACAAAAACACGCATGCAAACACACATGTACCCACACTCACACACACGGAAACACATACATGCACACACACACACACACGCGCACACACACGCTAACGTTCAATAAGAGATGAATAAGCAAGAAAAAATTTAATAAACAAGATATTTGGTTGTATTTTCATTATTTACGTCATATATATTAAGGATTTTCGGATATATTATTTTTATTTTCTATTTTTTGAACTGCAAATTTCAAGAAATTTGCCAAGGGGTATATATATGATTTTTTTTTGAAGCAAAATATTTTATTTTTTATTCACAATTTCAGACACACCCACAGGCAAATCCTCACGCGCGCACACACACACAAACAAACACACACATTCACACTCTCTCTCACACACACTCACACACTCACACACACACACACACACACACACACTCACACACTCACGTTCAATAACGAATGAAAAATCAACAAAATTGAATAAACAAGATATTTGGTTTTATTCTCATAATTTACATCATATATATTAAGAATTTTCGGCTATATTTTTACTTCTTTCAATTTTTTTGAACTCGAAATTTCAAGAAATTTGCAAAGTGGTATGTATATGATTTTTTTTGAAGCAAAATATTTTATTTTTAGTTCACAATTCCAGACACACCCACACCAAAATCCTCTCACACACACACGCACAAACACACACACACACATACACTCACACACATGCAAACACACACACACACACACATACACACTCTCACACACACATGCACACAGTCATGTTCAATAACAAATGAATAAGCAAGAAACTTTAATAAACAAGATATTTGGCCATATTTTCATTATTTACGTCATATATATTAAGGATCTTTGGATATATTTTGGATATGATTTTTTTTTGAAGCAAATTTTTTTATTTTCTATTCCCAATTTCGGACACACCGATACACACATGCACAAACTCAAATTCTATAACAAATGAATAAGCAAGAAAATTTAATAAACAAGACGTATGGTTGTATTTTCATTATTTACGTCATATATATTAAGGATTTTCGATTGTATTTTTACTGCTTTCAATTTTTTGAACTCCAAATTTCAAGAAATTTGCCAAGGGGTATGTATATATTTTTTTTGAAGCAAAATATTTTATTTTCTATTCACAATTTCAGATACAACCACACCCAAATCCTCACACACACACACACACACACTCACAAAAACACACATGCAAACACACATATACCCACACTCACACACACGCACACACACGCTAACGTTCAATAAGAGATGAATAAGCAAGAAAAAATTTAATAAACAAGATATTTGGTTGTATTTTCATTATTTACGTCATATATATTAAGGATTTTTTGATATATTATTTTTATTTTCTAGTTTTTGAACTGCAAATTTCAAGAAATTTGCCAAGGGGTATATATATGATTTTTTTTTTTTAAGCAAAATATTTTATTTTTTATTCACAATTTCAGACACACCATAGGCAAATCCTCACGCGCGCACACACATACAAACAAACACACACACTCACACTCACACACTCACACACTCACGTTCAATAACGAATGAATAAGCAACAAAATTGAATAAACAAGATATTTTGTTTTATTCTCATTATTGACGTCATATATATTAAGGATTTTTGGCTATATTTTTACTACTTTAAATTTTTTAAGTCGAAATTTCAAGACATTTGCCAAGGGGTTTGTATATGATTTTTTTTTGAAGTAAAATATATTATTTTCTATTCACAATTTCAGGCACACCCACACCCAAATCCTCACGCACATACACACACACACACTCACACACAGACAAACACACACACAGACACACTCACGTTCAATAACAAATGAATAAGAAAGAAAATTTAATAAACAAGATTTTGGTTGTATTTTAATTATTTACCTTATATATATTAAGAATTTCCGGCAATATTTTTACTACTTTCAATTTTTTGAACTCGAAATTTAAAGAAATTAGCAAAGTGGTATGTATATGATTTTTTTGGAAGCAATTTTTTTTTATTTTTAGTTCACAATTTCAGACACACCCACACCCAAATCCTCACACACACACACTCGCACACACAAAAACACACATGCAAACACACACATACCCACACGCAAACACACACACACACATACACACTCTCTCACACACATGCACACAGTCACGTTCAATAACAAATGAATAAGCAAGAAAATATAATAAATAAGATATTGGGCCGCATTTTCATTATTTACATTATATATATTAAGGATTTTTGGATATTGTTTTACTATTTGATATTTTTTGAACTCGAAATTTCAAGAAAATTTGCCAAGGTGTATATATATGATTTTTTTGTGAAGCAAAATTTTTTATTTTCTATTCACAATTTCAGACACACCCACACCTAAATCCACACAGGCGCGCACACACACACACTCACTCACAAATAGATAAACTCACATTCAATAACAAATGAATAAGCAAGAAAATTTAATAAACAAGATGTATGGTTGTATTTTCATTATTTACGTCATATATATTAAGGATTTTCAGCTATATTTTTACTATTTTCAATTTTTTGAACTCGAAATTTAAATTTGCCAATGGGTATGTATATATATTTTTTTGAAGCAAAATATTTTATTTTCTATTCAAAATTTCAGACACACCCACACGAAAATCCTCATGCGCATACACATACACTCACACATACACACACACACACACACTCACACACACGCTAACACATACACTCACACACACACACACACACTCAAGTTCAATAATAAATGAATAAGCGAGAAAATTTAATAAATAAGATATTTGGTTGTATTTTCATTATTTACGTCTTATATATTAAGGATTTTTGGCTATATTTTTACTACTTTCAATTTTTTGAACTCGAAATTTCAAGAAATTTGCAAAGGGGTATGTATATGATTTTTTTGAAGCAAAATATTTTATTTTCTATTCACAATTTTAGACACACCCACACCCAAATCCTCACACACACACACACGCACATACACACTCACACACGTGCAAACACACACATACCCACACTCACACACACACACACACACACACAGTCACGTTCAATGACAAATGAATAAGCAAGAAAATTTAATAAACAAGATATTTGACTATATTTTCATTATTTACGTCATATATATCAAGGATTTTCGGATATATTTTTACTATTTTATATTTTTTGAACTCGAAATTTCAAGAAATTTGACAGGGGTTACATATATGATTTTTTTTTGAAGAATTTTTTTTATTTTCTATTCACAATTTCGGACACACCCACACCTAAATCGACACAGGCGCACACACACACGTTCACACACACACACACACACACACAAACTCACATTCAATAACAAATGAATAAGCAAGAAATTTTAATAAACAAGATGTTTGGTGGTATTTTCATTATTTACATCATATATATTAGGGATTTTCAGCTATATTTTTACTACTTTCAATTTTTTGAACTCGAAATTTCAAGAAAATTGCCAAGGGGTATGTATATATTTTTTTTTGAAGCAAAATTTTTTATTTTCTATTCACAATTTCAGACACACCCACACATGCAAACACACACATACCCACACTCACACACATGCATAGACACACACGCGCGCACACACATGTTAACGTTCAATAAGAAATGAATAAGCAAGAAAAAATTTAATAAATAAGATATCTGGTTGTATTTTCATTATTTACGTCATATATATTAAGGATTTTCGGATATATTATTTTTATTTTCTATTTTTTGAATAAAAAATTTCAAGAAATTTGCTAAGGGGTATATATATGATTTTTTTTTTTTGAAGCAAAATTTTTTATTTTCTATTCACAATTTCAGACACACCCGCACGCACACACTCACAGACACAGACACACACACACACACACACAAACACACACACTCATACACACACTCACACTCTCACACACACACAAACACACACACACTCTCACACACACACACACACTTACACACTCACGTTCAATAACAAATGAATAAGCAAGAAAATTTAATATACAAGATATTTGGCCGTATTTTCATTATTTAAGTCATATAAATTAAGGATTTTTGGATATATTTTTACTATTTCATATTTTTTGAACTCGAAATTTCAAGAAATTCGCCAAGCGGTATATAAATGATTTTTTTTTGAAGCAATTTTTTTTATTTTCTATTCAAAATTTCAGACACACCCACATCTAAATCCACACAGGTGCACACACACACACACACACACACACACACACACTAACACACGTACAAACTCACATTCAATAACAAATGAATAGGCAAGAAAATTTAATAAACAAGATGTATGGTTGTATTTTCATTATTTACGTCATATATATTAAGGATTTTCGGCTATATTTTTACTACTTTCAATTTTTTGAACTCGAAATTTCAAGAAATTTTCCAAGGGGTATCTATATATTTATTTTGAAGCAAAATATTTTATTTTCTATTCACAATTTCTTACACACCCACACCTAAATCCTCACACACACACACACATACACACATGCGAACACACACACACACACACACACACACACACAAAACACACATGCAAACACAAACATACCCACACTTACACACACGCACACACACACGCTAACGTTCAATAAGAAATGAATAAGCAAGAAAAAATTTAGCAAACAAGATATCTGGTTATATTTTAATTATTTACGCCATATATATTAAGGATTTTTGGATATATTTTTTTTATTTTCTATTTTTTGAACTCGAAATTTCAAGAAATTCGCCAAGGCGTATATATATGATTTTTTTTTGAAGCAAAATTTTTTATTTTGCAATTCACAATTTCAGACACACCCACACCCAAATCCACACAGGCACGCACACACACACACACACACACACACACACACAAACTCACATTCAATAACAAATGAATAAGCAAGAAAATTTAATAAACAAGATGTATGGTTGTATTTTCATTATTTACGTCACATATATTAAGGATTTTTGGCTATATTTTTACTATTTTCAATTTTTTGAACTCGAAATTTCAAGAAATTTGCCAAGGGGTATGTATATATATTTTTTTGAAGCAAAATATTTTATTTTCTACTCACAAATTCAGACACACCCACATGCAAATCCTCACGCACACACACATAGACTCTTACACATAGACACACACTCACACACACACAGACACATACACTCATACACACACACACACTCAAGTTCAATAATAAATGAATAAGCAAGAAAATTTAATAAACAAGATATTTGGCAGTATTTTCATTATTTACCTTATATATATTAAGAATTTTCGGCAACATTTTTACTACTTTCAACTTTTTGAACTCGAAATTTCAAGAAATTTGTCGTGGGGCATGTATATGTTTTTTTTTGAAGCAAAATATTTTAGTTTTAGTCCACAATTTCAGACACACCCACACCCAAATCCACACACACACACACACACACATGCTCATACACACGCGAACACACACACACACACACACTCGCACACACATGCAAACACACACATACCCACACGCAAACACACACACACGCGCATACACACTCTCACACACACATGCACACAGGCACGTTATTTAACAAATGAATAAGGAAGAAAATTTAATAAATAAGATATTGGGCCACATTTTCATTATTTACGTCATATATATTAAGGATTTTTGGATATTTTTTTACTGTTTGATATTTTTTGAACTCGAAATTTCAAGAAATTCACCAAGGTGTATATATATGATTTTTTTTTGAAGCAAATTTTTTTATTTTCTATTCACAATTTCGGACACACCACACCTAAATCCAGACAGGCGCGCACGCACACACACATATTCAATAACAAATGAATAAGCAAGAAAATTTAATAAACAAGATGTATGGTTGTATTTTCATTATTTAAGTCATATATATTAAGAATTTTTGGCTATATTTTACTATTTTATATTTTTTGAACTCGAAATTTAAAGAAATTTGACAAGGGTTACATATATGATCTTTTTTTGAAGCAAAATTTTTTATTTTCTATTCACAATTTTGGACACACCGACACCTAAATCCACACAGGCGCAGACACACATGCTCACACACACACACACACAAACAGACAAACACACACACGCACACACACAAACTCACATTCAATAACTAATGAATAAGCAAGAAAATTTAATAAACAAGATGTTTGGTTGTATTTTCATTATTTACATCATATATATTAAGGATTTTCGGCTATATTTTTACTACTTTCAATTTTTTGAACTCGAAATTTCAAGAAAATTGCCAAGCGGTATGTATATATATTTTTTTGAAGCAAAATATTTTATTTTCTATTCACAATTTCAGACACACCCATACCCAAATCCTCACACACACACTCACTCACACATACACACACTCGCACACACAAAGCACACTTGCAAACACACACATACCCACAGTCACTCGCACGCAAACACACACACGCACACACACACACACACGTGCACACACACGTTAACGTTCAATAAGAAATGATAAAGCAAGAAAAAATCTAATAAACAAGATATCTGGTTGTATTTTCATTATTTACGTCATATATATTAAGGATTTTCGGATATATTATTTCTATTTTCTATTTTTTGAACTCAAAATTTCAAGAAATTTGCCATGGGGTATATATATGAATTTTCTTTTGAAGCAAATTTTTTTATTTTCGATTCACAATTTCAGACACACCCACAGGCAAATCCTCACGCGTGCACACACACACACACACACTTACACACAGACAAACACACACACTCATACACACAGTCACACACACACACACACTCACGTACACACTCACACACACACAAACACACACACACACTCATACACACACTCACACACTCACGTTCAATAACGAATGAATAAGCAAGAAAATTTAATAAATTAGACATTTGGTTGTATTTTCATTATTTATGTCATATATATGAAGGATTTTCGGCTATATTTTTACTACTTTCAATTTTTTGAACTCGAAATTTCAAGATATTTGCCAACAGATTTGTTTATGATTTTTTTTGAAGCAAAATATTTTATTTTCTATTCACAATTTCAGACACACCCACAACAAATCCTCACACGCGCGCGCACACACACACACACAGTCACGTTCAATAACAAATGAATAAGCAAAAAAATTTAATAAACAAGATATTTGGCCGCATTTTCATTATTTACGTCATATATATTAAGAATTTTTGGATATATTTTTACTATTTGATATTTTTTGAACTCGAAATTTCAAGAAATTCGCTAAGGGGTATATATATGATTTTTTTTTGAAGCAAAATTTTTTATTTACTATTCACAATTTCGGACACACCCACACCTAAATCCACACAGGCGCATACACACACACACACACAAACTCACATTCAATAACAAATGAATAAGCAAGAAAATTTAATAAACAAGATGTTTGGTTGTATGTATATGTTTTTTTCTTCAAGCTAATATTTTCTATTCATAATTTTAGACACACCCACACCCAAATCCTCACACACACACACACACACACACACTCACACTCGCACACACAAAAACACACATGCAATCACACACATACCTACACTCACACACACGCAAACACACACACTCGCACACACACACCCTCACACACACACATGCACACGCTAACGTTCGATAAGAAATGAATAAACAAGATATCTGGTTATATTTTCATTTTTTACGTCATATATTAAGGATTTTTGGATCTATTATTTCTATTTTCTATTTTCCGAACTCGAAATTTAAAGAAATTTTCCAAGGGGTACAAATATGATTTTTTTTGAAGAATTTTTTTTTTATTTTCTATTCACAATTTCTGACACACCCACACCCAAATCCTCACACAAACACACACACACACACTCTCACACACACACAAACACAAACACTAATATGCACACCCACACTCGAACACACATACACTCGAACACACACAAACACACATTCATACACGCACTCATACACACACACATACACATACATTCAGACACACACACTCACGCGCAGACACAGACACTCACACACACACACACACACGAATGCACACATACACACTCACATTCAATAACAAATGAATACACAAGAAAATTTAATAAACAAGATATTTGGTTGTATTTTTATTATTTACGTCATATATATTAAAGATTTTCGAATATATTTTTACTACTTTCAATTTTTTGAACACGAAATTTCAAGAAATTTACCAAGGGGTAAGTTTATGATTTTTTTTTGAAGCAAAATATTTTACTTTCTATTCACAATTTCAGACACACCCACACCAAAATACTCATGCGCGTACACACACACACACTCAAGTTCAACAACAAATGAATAAGCAAGAAAAATTAATAATCAAGATATTTGGTTGTATTTTTATTATTTACGTCATATATATTAAAGATTTTCGAATATATTTTTACTACTTTCAATTTTTTGAACTCAAAATTTCAAGAAATTTGCCAAGGGGTACATTTATGATTTTTTTGAAGCAAAATATTTTACTTTATATTCACAATTTCAGACACACCCACACCAAAATAGTCACGCATGTACACACACACACACATACAACCTCGTACACACACTTACACACACACATACACTCATACACACACTCACGTTCAATAACAAATGAATAAGCAAGAAAATTTAATAAACAAGATATTTGGTAGTATTTTCATTATTTACGTCATGTATATTAAGGATTTTCGGCTATATTTTTACTACTTTAAATTTTTTGAACTCGAAATTTCAAGAAATTTGCCATGGGGCATGTATATGATTTTTTTTGAAGCAAAATATTTTATTTTCTATTCACAATTTCAGACACACCCACACCTAAATCCTCACGTGCGTACACACACACACTCACACATGCGAACACACACACACAAAAACACACATATACCCACACTTACACACACGCACACACACGTGCACAGATATGCTAACGTTCAATAAGAAATGAATAAGCAAGAAAAAATTTAATAAACAAGATATCTGGTTGTATTTTCATTATTTACGTCATATATATTAAGGATTTTTGGATCTATTATTTCTATTTTCGATTTTTCGAACTGAAAATTTCAAGAAATTTGCCAAGGGTTATATATATGATTTTTTTTTTAAGCAAAATTTTTTATTTTCTATTTAGAATTTCAGACACACCCACAGGCAAATCCTCACGCGCGCACACACACACACACACAAACACACACACTCACACACTCTCTCTCTCTCTCACACACACACACACACACTCACACATACGCAAACACATACACTCATACACACACTCACACACTGACGTTCAATAACGAATGAATAAGCAAGAAAATTTAATAAACAAGATATTTGGCTGTATTTTCATTATTTACGTCATATATATTAAGGATTTTCGGTTATATTTTTACTACTTTCAATTTTTTGAAATGAAAATTTC
>CM032133.1:27950469-27985469 GCA_018894105.1 Jacaranda mimosifolia
TCTCATACACACATGCACACAGTCACGTTCAATAACAAATGAATAAGCAAGAAAATTTAATAAACAAGATATTTGGCTGTATTTCCATTATTTACGTCATTTATATTATGGGTTTTCGTATATATTTTTACTATTTTATAATTTTTGAACACGAAATTTCAAGAAATTTCTCAAGGGGTATATATATATGATTTTTTTTGAAGCAAAATTTTTTATTTTCTATTCACAATTTCGAACACACCCACACCTAAATCCAAACAGGCAGACACATACACACTCACACACACACACACTGGCATTCAATAACAAATGAATAAGCAAGAAAATTTAATAAACAAGATATTTGATTGTATTATCAGCATTTACGTTGTTTATATTAAAGGTTTTCGGCTATATTTTTACTATTTTCAATTTTTTGAACTAGAAATTTCAAGAAAATTTCCAAGGGGTATGTATATGATTTTTTGTGAAACAAATTATTTTATTTTCTATTCCTAATTTCAGACACACCCACACCCAAATCCTCACGTGCATACACACACACACTTACTCACACAAGTACCCACACTCACACACACACACAACACACACTCACACTCTCTCACACACATGCACACAGTCATGTTCAATAACAAATGAATAAGCAAGGAAATTTAATAAAAAAGATATTTGGTTGTATTTTCATTATTTACGTCATATATATTACTGGTTTTCGTATATATTTTTACTATTTTATAATTTTTGAACTTGAAATTTCAAGAAATTTGTCAAGGGGTATTTATATGATTTTTTTTTGAAGCAAAATTTTTTATTTTCAATTCACAATTTCGAACACACCCGCACCTAAATCCAAACAGGCAGACACATACACTCACACACACACTCAGACCCACACACAGACTCACGTTCAATAACAAATGAATAAGCAGGAAAATTTAATAAACAAGATATTTGGCCATATTTTCATTATTTACGTCATATATATTAAGGTTTTCGCATATATTTTTACTATTTTATAATTTTTGAACTCAAAATTTGAAGAAATTTGTCAAGGGGTATACATATGATTTTTTTTTTGAAGCAAAATTTTTTATTTTCTATTCATAATTTCAGACACACCCACACCTAAATCCACATAGCCATACACAGACACACTCTCACACACACACAAACACACACAGTCATACACACACTCGGACCCATACACACAGTCATACACAAACTCGGACCCACCCACACACTCACGTTTAATAACAAATGAATAAGGAAGAAAATTTAATAAATGAGATATTTGGTTGTATTTTCTGTATTTACGTCACTTATTTTAAGGATTTTCGACAATATTTGTACTACTTTCAATTTTTTGAACTCAAAATTTCAAGAAATTTTCCAAAGGGTATGTATATGATTTTTTATGATGCAAAATATTTTATTTTCTATTCCCAATTTCAAACCCACCCACAACCAAATCCTCACTTGCATACACACACACACACTCACACTCACACGTACACAAACACACACTCACACATACACACACATACACTCAAGTTCAATAACAAATAAATAAGCAAGAAAATTTAATAAACAAGATATTTTTCTGTATTTTCATTATTCACGTCATATTTATTAAGGATTTTTGGATATATTTTTACTATTTTATATTTTTTGAACTCGAAATTTCAAGAAAATTTCCAAGTGTATGTACATGGTCTTTTATGAAGCAAATTTTTTTATTTTCTATTCAAAGTTTCAGACACACCCACACCTAAATCCTCGCGCGTACACACACACACTCACACACACACATACACACTCACACACACACACACACCCTCACTCACACACACAAAAAAACATACACTCATACACACACTTACACACTGACGTTCAATAACAAATTAATAAGCAAGAAAATTTAATAAACAAGATACTTGGTTGTATTTTCGTTATTTACATCATATATATTAAGGATTTTCAGCTATATATTTACTACTTTCAATTATTTAAACTCAAAATTTCAAGAAATTTGCAAATGGGTATGTATATAATTTTTTTTGAAGCAAGATATTTTATTTTCTATTTACAATTTCTGACACATCCACACCTAAATCCTCTCTCACACACGCACACACTCACACACACACACACACACACTATCACACACAGTCATACACACGCGAACACACACACACACACACACCCACACTCACACTCACACTCACATACACACATATACACTCAAGTTCAATAACAAATAAATAAGCAAGAAAATTTAATAAACAAGATATTTGGCTGTATTTTCATTAATTACGTCATATATATTAAGGATTTTTGGATATATTTTTACTATTTTATATTTGTTGAACTCAAAATTTCAAGAAAATTTCCAAGGGGTATGTACATGGTCTTTTATGAAGCAAAATTTTTTATTTTCTATTCACAATTTCAGACACACCTACACCCAAATCCTCACGCGTACACACACACACTCATGCATACACATACTCACTCACACACACACACACACATACCCACACTCACACTCATGCAAACACACACACACACACTCACACTCTCACACACACATGCACACAGTCACGTTCAATAAGAAATGAATAAGCAAGAAAATTTAATAAACAAGATATTTTGCCGTATTTTTATTATTTACGACATATATATTATGGGTTTTCGGATATATTTTTACTATTTTATATTTTTTAAACTCGAAATTTCAAGAAATTTGTCAAGGGGTATACATATGATTTTTTTTTAAGCAAAATTTTTTATTTTCTATTCACAATTGTAGACACACCTACGCCCAGATCCTCACGCACATACACACACACATTCACACACATACACACACGCGCGCGCGCACACGCAAAAACACATGTGCAAACACACACATACCTACATTCACACACACGAAAACAGACACACACACATACTCTCACACACACTTGCACATAGTCACGTTCAATAACAAATGAATAAGCAAGAAAATTTAATAAACAAGATATTTGACTGTATTTTCATTATTTATATCATATATACTAAGGATTTTCGGATATATTTTTACTATTTTATATTTTCTGAACTCAAAATTTCAGGAAAATTTCCAAGGGGTATGTATATGATTTTTTATGAAGCAAATTTTTTTATTTTCTATTCACAATTTCAGACGCACCCACACCCAAATCCTCATGCACACACACACACACACACTCACACTCACACGCATAGAAAAACACACACTCGTACATATACTCACACACTGACGTTCAATAACAAATGAATAAGCAAGAAAATTTAATAAACAAGATATTTGATTGTATTATCAGCATTTACGTTATTTATATTAAAGATTTTCGGCTATATTTTTACTATTTTCAATTTTTTGAACTTGAAGTTTCAAGAAATTTTCCAAGGGGTACGTATATGATTTTTTATGAGGCAAAATATTTTACTTTATATTCACAATTTCAGACACACCCACACCAAAATAGTCACGCGCGTACACACACACACATACTCACACACACACACACATACAACCTCGTACACACACTTACACACTCACATACACTCATACACATAGTCATGTTCAATAACAAATGAATAAGCAAGAAAATTTAATAAACAAGATATTTGGTAGTATTTTCATTATTTACGTCATGTATATTAAGGATTTTCGGCTATATTTTTACTACTATAAATTTTCTGAACTCGAAATTTCAAGAAATTTGCCATGGGGCATGTATATGATTTTTTTTGAAGCAAAATATTTTATTTTCTATTCACAATTTCAGACACACCCACACCGAAATCCTCACGCGCGTACACACACACACTCACACATGCGAACACACACACGTACCCACACTTACACACACTTACACACACGTGCACACACACGCTAATGTTCAATAAGAAATGAATAAGCAAGAAAAATTTAATAAACAAGATATCTGGTTGTATTTTCATTATTTACGTCATATATATTAAGGATTTTTGGATCTATTATTTCTATTTTCGATTTTTCGAACTGAAAATTTCAAGAAATTTGCCAAGGGTTATATATATGATTTTTTTTTTGAAGCAAAATTTTTTATTTTCTATTCACAATTTCAGACACACCCATCCCTAAATCCTCACGCACATACACACAAACACACTCACACACACACACACACGTTCAATAACAAATGAATAAGCAAGAAAATTTACTAAATATGATATTCGGTTGTATTTTCATTATTTACCTTATATATATTAAGGGTTTTCATGTATATTTTTACTATTTTATAATTCTTGAACTCAAAATTTGAAGAAATTTGTCAAGGGGTGTATATAAGGTAAATAATGAAAATACAACCGAATAAGCAAACACACACACACACACACACTCACACACATACCCACACTCACACCCACGCAAACACACACACACTCACACTCTCGCACACACATGCACACAGTCATGTTCAATAACAAATGAATAAGCAAGAAAATTTAATAAACAAGACATTTGGCTGTATTTTCATTATTTACGTCATATATTTAAAAGGTTTTCGGACATATTTTTACTATTTTATAATTTTTGAACTCGAAATTTCAAGAAATTTGTCAAGGGGTGTATACATGATTTTTGTTTGAAGCAAAAATTTTTATTTTCTATTCACAATTTCGAACACACCCACACCTAAATCCAAACAGGCAGACACATACACTCACACACACACACACTCTCTCACACACACACACACACACACACACACTCATGCACACACTCAGACCCACACACAGACTCACGTTCAATAACAAATGAATAAGGAAGAAAATTTAATAAACAAGATTTTTGGCTGTATTTTCATTATTTACGTCATATATATTAAGGGTTTTCGGACATATTTTTACTATTTTATAATTTTTGAACTCAAAATTTCAAGAAAATTTCCAAGGGGTATGTATATGATTTTTTATGAAGCAAAATATTTTATTTTCTATTCACAATTTCAGACACACCCGAACCCAAATCCTCATGCACACACACACACACACACTCGCACTCACACGCATACAAAAACACACACTCGTACACACACTCAGATACTGACTTTCAATAACAAATGAGTAAGCAAGAAAATTTAATAAACAAGATATTTGATTGTATTATCAGCATTTACGTTATTTTTATTAATGATTTTCGGCTATATTTTTACTATTTTCAATTTTTTGAACTTGAAATTTCAAGAAAATTTCCAAGGGGTATGTATATGATTTTTTATGAAGCAAATTATTTTATTTTCTATTCCTAATTTCAAACACACCCACACCCAAATCCTAACGCGCATACACACACACACACACACTCATTCACACACATACCCACACTCATACCCACGCAAACACACAGACACACACACTCACACTCTCACACACACATGCACACAGTCACGTTCAATAACAAATGAATAAGTAAGAAAATTTAATAAACAAGTTATTTGGTTGTATTTTCATTATTTACGTCATATATATTACGGGTTTTCGGATATATTTTTACTATTTTATAATTTTGGAACTCGAAATTTCAAGAAATTTTTTAAGGGGTATATATTTGATTTTTTTTTGAAGCAAAAGTTTTTATTTTCTATTCACAATTTCGAACACACCCACACCAAAATCCAAACAGGCAGACACATACACTCACACACACACTCTCTCACACACACACACACTCATGCACACACTCAGACCCACACACAGACTCACGTCCAATAACAAATGAATAAACAAGAAAATAAACAAGATATTTGGCTGTATTTTCATTATTTACGTCGTATATATTAAGGATTTTTGGATATATTTTTACTATTTTATATTTGTTGACCTCGAAATTTTAAGAAATTTTCCAAGGGGTATGTACATGGTCTTTTATGAAGCAAAATTTTTTATTTTCTATTCACAATTTCAGACACACCCACACCCAAATCCTCACGCGTACAGACACACACTCACACATACACATACACACTCACACACACACATACCCACACTCACACACACGCAAACACACACACAGTCACGTTCAATAACAAATGAATAAGCAAAAAAATTTAATAAACAAGATATTTTGCCGTATTTGTATTATTTACGACATATATATTATGGGTTTTTGGATATATTTTTACTATTTTATATATTTTAAACTCAAAATTTAAAGAAATTTGCCAAGGGGTATATATATGATTTTTTTTTAAGCAAAATTTTTTATTTTCTATTCACAATTCTAGACATACCTACGCCCAGATCCTCACACACATACACACAGACATTCACACACAGACACACAAACACGCGCGTGCGCACACGCAAAAACACACGTGCAAACACACACATACCTACATTCACACACACGCAAGCAGACACACACACATACTCTCACACACACTTGCACATAGTCACGTTCAATAACAAATGAATAAGCAAGAAAATGTAATAAACAAGATATTTGGCTGTATTTTCATTATTTACATCATATATACTAAGAATTTTCGGATATATTTTTACTATTTTATATTTTTTGAACTCAAAATTTCAAGAAAATTTCCAAGGGGTATGTATATGATTTTTTATGAAGCAAATTTTTTTATTTTCTATTCACAATTTCAGACACACCCACACCAAAATCCTCATGCACAAACACACACACACTCGCACTCACACGCATACAAAAACACACACTCGTGCACACACTCACACACTGACGTTCAATAACAAATGAATAAGCAAGAAAATTTAAAAAACAAGATATTTGATTGTATTATCAGCATTTACGTTATTTATATTAAAGATTTTCGGCTATATTTTTACTATTTTCAATTTTTTGAAGTTGAAATTTGAAGAAATTTTCCAAGGGGTATGTATATGATTTTTTATGAAGCAAAATATTTTATTTTCTATTCCTAATTTCAGACACGCCCACACCCAAATCCTAACGCGCATACACACACACACTCGTTCACACACATACCCACACTCACACCCACGCAAACACACACACACTCTCACACACACATGCACACAGTCACGTTCAATAACAAATGAATAAGGAAGAAAATTTAATAAACAAGATATTTGGCTATATTTTCATTATTTACGTCATATATATTATTGGTTTTCGTATATATTTTTACTATTTTATAATTTTTGAACTCGAAATTTCAAGAAATTTTTCAAGGGGTATTTATATGATTTTTTTTGAAGCAAATTTTTTTATTTTCGATTCACAATTTCGAACACACCCACACCAAAATCCAAACAGGCAGACACATACACTCTCTCTCTCTGACACACACACACACACTCATGCACACACTCAGACCCACACACAGACTCACGTTCAATAACAAATGGATAAGCAAGAAAATTTAATAAACAAGACATTTGGCCGTATTTTCATTATTTACGTCATATATATTAAGGGTTTTCGGATATACTTTTACTATTTTATATTTTTTGAACTTGAAATTTGAAGAAATTTGTCAAGGGGTGCACATATGATTTTTTTTTTTGAACCAAAATTTTTTATTTCCTATTCATAATTTCAGACACACCCACACCTAAATCCACACAGGAATACATACACACACACACTCTCACACACACACAGACACACACATTCATACACAAACTCGGACCCACACACACACTCTCACACACACACACACACTGACGTTCAATAACAAATGAATAAGCAAGAAAATTTAATAAACAAGATATTTGATTGTATTATCAGCATTTACGTTATTTATATTAAAGATATTCGGCTATATTTTTACTATTTTCAATTTTTTGAACTCGAAATTTCAAGAAATTTTCCAAGAGGTATGTATATGATTTTTTATGAAGCAAAATATTTTGTTTTCTATTCCTAATTTCAGACACACCCACACCCAAATCCTCGCGCGCACACACACACACACACACTCACTCACACACACACTTGCACACAGTCACGTTCAATAACAAATGAATAAGCAAGAATTTAATAAATAAGATATTTGGCTGTGTTTTCATTATTTACGTCATATATATTATTGGTTTTCGTATATATTTTTACTATTTTATAATTTTTGAACTCGAAGTTTCAAGAAATTTGTCAAGGGGTATATATATGATTTTTTTTTGAAGGAAAATTTTTTATTTTCTATTCACAATTTTGAACACACCCACACCTAAATCCAAACAGGCAGACATATACCCTCACACACACACTCAGACCCACACACAGACTCACGTTCAATAACAAATGAATAAGCAAGAAAATTTAATAAACAAGATACTTGTTGTATTTTCATTATTTACATCATATATATTAAGAATTTTCAGCTATATATTTACTACTTTCAATTATTTAAACTCAAAATTTCAAGAAATTTGCAAATGGGTATTATATAATTTTTTTTGAAGCAAGATATTTTATTTTCTATTTACAATTTCTGACACATCCACACCCAAATCCTCTCTGACACACGCACACACACACACACACACACACACACACACACACACAGACTATCACACACAGCCATACACACACGAACACACACACACACACACACATACCCACACTCACACACACATACACTGAAGTTCAATAACATATAAATAAGCAAGAAATTTAATTAACAAGATATTTGGCTGTATTTTAATTATTTACGTCGTATATATTAAGGATTTTTGGATATATTTTTACGATTTTATATTTGTTGACCTCGAAATTTTAAGAAATTTTCCAAGGGGTATGTACATGGTCTTTTATAAAGCAAATTTTTTTATTTTCTATTCACAATTTCAGACACACCTACACCCAAATCCTCACGCGTACACACACACACTCACACATACACATACATACTCACACACACATATATCCACACTCACATACGCAAACACACACACACACATGCACACAGTCACGTTCAATAACAAATGAATAAGCAAAAAAATTTAATGAACAAGATATTTTGCCGTATTTTATTATTTACGACATATATATTACGGGTTTTCGGACATATTTTTATTATTTTATATTTTTTAAACTCAAAATTTAAAGAAATTTGCCAAGGGGTATATATATGATTTTTTTTTAAGCAAATTTTTTTATTTTCTATTCACAATTCTAGACACACCTACGCCTAGATCCTCACGCACATACACACAAAAATTCACACACATACACACAAAAATGCGCGTGCGCACACGCAAAAACACACTTGCAAACACACACATACCTACTTTCACACACACGCAAACAGACACACACACATACTCTCACACACACTTGCACATAGTCACGTTCAATAACAAATGAATAAGTAAGAAAATTTAATAAACAAGATATTTGGCTGTATTTTCATTATTTACATCATATATACTAAGGATTTTCGGATATATTTTTAATATTTTATATTTTTTGAACACGAAATTTCAAGAAAATTTCCAAGGGGTATGTATATTATTTTTTATGAAGCAAATTTTTTTATTTTCTATTCACAATTTCAGACACACCCGAACCCAAATCCTCATGAACACACACACACACACTCGTACTCACATGCATACAAAAACACACACACTCACACACTGACGTTCAATAACTAATGAATAAGCAAGAAAATTTTGAGAAATTTCAAGGTTTTCGGCTATATTTTTACTATTTTCAATTTTTTGAACTAGAAATTTAAAGAAAATTTCCAAGGGGTATGTATATGATTTTTTATGAAGCAAAATATTTTATTTTCTATTCCTAATTTCAGACACACCCACACCCAAATCCTCACGCGCATACACACACACACACTTACTCACACACGTACCCACACTCACACCCACACAAACACACACACAACACACACTCACACTCTCACACACACATGCACATAGTCACGTTCAATGACAAATGAATAAGCAAGAAAATTTAATAAAAAAGATATTTGGCTGTATTTTCATTATTTACGTCATATATATTACTGGTTTTCGTATGTATTTTTACTATTTTATAATTTTTGAACTCGAAATTTCAAGAAATTTGTCAAGGGGTATATATATGATTTTTTTTTGAAGCAAAATTTTTTATTTTCTATTCACATTTTCGAACACACCCACACCTAAATCCAAACAGGCAGACACATACACTCACACACACACTCAGACCCACACACAGACTCACGTTCAATAACAAATGAATAAGCAAGAAAATTTAATAAACAAGATATTTGGCCATATTTTCATTATTTACGTCATATATATCAAGGTTTTCGCATATATTTTTACTATTTTATAATTTTTGAACTCGAAATTTGAAGAAATTTGTCAAGGGGTATACATATGATTTTTTTTTTGAAGCAAAATTTTTTATTTTCTATTCATAATTTCAGACACACCCACACCTAAATCCTCGCGCGCGCACACACACACACACACACACAGACACACTCACACATTCACACACACTTGCACACAGTCACGTTCAATAACAAATGAATAAGCAAGAATTTAATAAACAAGATATTTGGCTGTGTTTTCATTATTTACGTCATATATATTATTGGTTTTCGTATATATTTTTACTATTTTATAATTTTTGAACTCGAAATTTCAAGAAATTTGTCAGGGGGTATATATATGATTTTTTTTTGAAGGAAAATTTTTTATTTTCTATTCACAATTTTGAACACACCCACACCTAAATCCAAACAGGCAGACATATACCCTCACACACACACTCAGACCCACACACAGACTCACGTTCAATAACAAATGAATAAGCAAGAAAATTTAATAAACAAGATACTTGTTGTATTTTCATTATTTACATCATATATATTAAGAATTTTCAGCTATATATTTACTACTTTCAATTATTTAAACTCAAAATTTCAAGAAATTTGCAAATGGGTATTATATAATTTTTTTTGAAGCAAGATATTTTATTTTCTATTTACAATTTCTGACACATCCACACCCAAATCCTCTCTGACACACGCACACACACACACACACACACACTATCACACACAGTCATACACACACGAACACACACACACACACACAGACATACCCACACTCACACACACATACACTGAAGTTCAATAGCATATAAATAAGCAAGAAATTTAATTAACAAGATATTTGGCTGTATTTTAATTATTTACGTCGTATATATTAAGGATTTTTGGATATATTTTTACTATTTTATATTTGTTGACCTCGAAATTTTAAGAAATTTTCCAAGGGGTATGTACATGGTCTTTTATAAAGCAAATTTTTTTATTTTCTATTCACAATTTCAGACACACCTACACCCAAATCCTCACGCGTACACACACACACTCACACATACACATACATACTCACACACACATATACCCACACTCACACACGCAAACACACACACACACATGCACACAGTCACGTTCAATAACAAATGAATAAGCAAAAAAATTTAATAAACAAGATATTTTGCCGTATTTTATTATTTACGACATATATATTACGGGTTTTCGAATATATTTTTACTATTTTATATTTTTTAAACTCGAAATTTAAAGAAATTTGCCAAGGGGTATATATATGATTTTTTTTTAAGCAAATTTTTTTATTTTCTATTCACAATTCTAGACACACCTACGCCTAGATCCTCACGCACATACACTCACAAATTCACACACATACACACAAAAATGCGCGTGCGAACACGCAAAAACACACATACCTACTTTCACACACACACAAACAGACACACACACATACTCTCACACACACTTGCACATAGTCACGTTCAATAACAAATGAATAAGCAAGAAAATTTAATAAACAAGATATTTGGCTGTATTTTCATTATTTACATCATATATACTAAGGATTTTCGGATATATTTTTAATATTTTATATTTTTTGAACACGAAATTTCAAGAAAATTTCCAAGGGGTATGTATATTATTTTTTATGAAGCAAATTTTTTTATTCTCTATTCACAATTTCAGACACACCCGAACCCAAATCCTCATGCACACACACACACACTCGCACTCACATGCATACAAAAACACACACACTCACACACTGACGTTCAATAACTAATGAATAAGCAAGAAAATTTCGAGAAATTTCAAGGTTTTCGGCTATATTTTTACTATTTTCAATTTTTTGAACTAGAAATTTAAAGAAAATTTCCAAGGGGTATGTATATGATTTTTTATGAAGCAAAATATTTTATTTTCTATTCCTAATTTCAGACACACCCACACCCAAATCCTCACGCGCATACACACACACACTTACTCACACACGTACCCACACTCACACCCACACAAACACACACACAACACACACTCACACTCTCACACACACATGCACATAGTCACGTTCAATGACAAATGAATAAGCAAGAAAATTTAATAAAAAAGATATTTGGCTGTATTTTCATTATTTACGTCATATATATTACTGGTTTTCGTATGTATTTTTACTATTTTATAATTTTTGAACTCGAAATTTCAAGAAATTTGTCAAGGGGTATATATATGATTTTTTTTGAAGCAAAACTTTTTATTTTCTATTCACATTTTCGAACACACCCACACCTAAATCCAAACAGGCAGACACATACACTCACACACACACTCAGACCCACACACAGACTCACGTTCAATAACAAATGAATAAGCAAGAAAATTTAATAAACAAGATATTTGGCCATATTTTCATTATTTACGTCATATATATCAAGGTTTTCGCATATATTTTTACTATTTTATAATTTTTGAACTCGAAATTTGAAGAAATTTGTCAAGGGGTATACATATGATTTTTTTTTTTGAAGCAAAATTTTTTATTTTCTATTCATAATTTCAGACACACCCACACCTAAATCCACACAGGCATACACAGACACACCCTCACACACACACAAACACATACAGTCATACACACACTCGGACCCACACACACACTCACGTTTAATAACAAATGAATAAGTAAGAAAATTTAATAAACGAGATATTTGGTTGTATTTTCCGTATTTACATCACTTATTTTAAGGATTTTCGGCAATATTTGTACTACTTTCAATTTTTTGAACTCAAAATTTCAAGAAATTTTCCAAAGGGTATGTATATGATTATTTATGATGCAAAATATTTTATTTTCTATTCCCAATTTCAAACCCACCCACACCCAAATCCTCACTTGCATACACACACACACACACACACACTCACACACACACATACACAAACACACACTCATACATACACTCAAGTTCAATAACAAATAAATAAGCAACAAAATTTAATAAACAAGATATTTGTCTGTATTTTCATTATTCATGTCATATTTATTAAGGATTTTTGGATATATTTTTACTATTTTGTATTTTTTGAACTCGAAATTTCAAGAAAATTTCCAAGGGTATGTACATGGTCTTTTATGAAGCAATTTTTTTTATTTTCTATTCAAAATTTCAGACACACCCACGCCCAAATCGTCGCGCGTACACACACACACTCACACACACACATACACACTCACACACACACACATACACACTCACTCACACACATACAAAAACATACACTCATACACACACTTACACACTGACGTTCAATAACAAATTAATAAGCAAGAAAATTTAATAAACAAGATACTTGGTTGTATTTTCGTTATTTGCATCATATATGTTAAGGATTTTCAGCTATATATTTACTACTTTCAATTATTTAAACTCAAAATTTCAAGAAATTTGCAAATGGGTTTGTATATAATATTTTTTGAATCAAGATATTTTATTTTCTATTTACAATTTCTGACACATCCACACCCAAATCCTCTCTCACACACACACGCACACACTCTCACACACACACACACACTATCACACACAGTCATACACATGCGAACACACACACACACACATACCCACACTCACACACACAAACACACACATACACTCAAGTTCAATAACAAATAAATAAGCCAGAAAATTTAATAAACAAGATATTTGGCTGTATTTTCATTAATTACGTCATATATATTAAGGATTTTTGGATATGTTTTTACTATTTTAGATTTGTTGAACTCAAAATTTCAAGAAATTTTCCAAGGGGTATGTACACGGTCTTTTATGAATCAAAATTTTTTATTTTCTATTCACAATTTCAGACACACCCACACCCACACCCTCACGCGTACACACACACACTCACACACGCACATATACATTCACACACACACATACCCACACTCACACACATGCAAACACACACACACATGCAAACACACACACACACTCGCACTCTCACACACACATGCACACAGTCACGTTCAATAAGAAATGAATAAGCAAGAAAATTTAATAAACAAGATATTTTGCCGTATTTTATTATTTACGACATATATATTACGGGTTTTCGGATATAATTTTACTGTTTTATATTTTTTGAACTCGAAATTTCAAGAAATTTGTCAAGGGGTATACATATGATTTTTTTCTTAAGCAAATTTTTTTATTTTCTATTCACAATTCTAGGCACACCTATGCCTAGATCCTCACGCACATATACACACACATTCATACACATACACACACGCGCGTGCGTACACGCAAAAACACACGTGCAAACACACACATACCTACATTCACACACACGCAAACAGACACACAAACATACTCTCACACACACTTGCCCATAGTCACGTTCAATAACAAATGAATAAGCAAGAAAATTTAATAAACAAGATATTTGGGTGTATTTTCATTATTCACATCATATATACTAAGGATTTTCGGATATATTTTTACTATTTTATATTTTTTGAACTCAAAATTTCAAGAAAATTTCCAAGGGATATGTATATGATTTTTTATGAAGCAAAATTTTTAATTTTCTATTCACAATTTCAGACACACCCACACCCAAATCCTCATGCACACACACACACACTCACACTCACACTCACACTCACACGCAAACAAAAACACACACTCGTACACATACTCACACACTGACGTTCAATCACAAATGAATAAGCAAGAAAATTTAATAAACAAGATATTTGATTGTATAATCAGCATTTACGTTATTTATATTAAAGATTTTCGGCTATATTTTTACTATTTTCAATTTTTTGAACTTGAAATTTGAAGAAATTTTCCAAGGGGTATGTATATGATTTTTTATGAAGCAAAATATTTTATTTTCTATTCCTAATTTCAGACACACCCACACCCAAATCCTCAAGCGCATACACACACACACACACTCACTCACACACATACCCACACTCACACCCACGCAAACACACACACACACACACTCACACTCTCACACACGCACACACGCACACACTGGCGTTCAATAACAAATGAATAAGCAAGAAAATTTAATAAACAAGATATTTGATTGTATTATTAGCATTTACGTTATATATACTAAGGATTTTCGGATATATTTTGACTATTTTATATTTTTTGAACTCGAAATTTCAAGAAAATTTCCAAGGGGTATGTATATGATTTTTTATGAAGCAAAATATTTTGATTTCTATTTGTAATTTCGGACACACCCACACCCAAATCCTAACGCGCATACACACACACACACTCGCTCACACACATACCCACACTCACACCCACGGAAACACAGACACGCACACACCTACATTCTCACACACACATGCACACTGTCACGTTCAATAACAAATGAATAAGCAAGAAAATTTAATAAACAAGATATTTGGCTGTATTTTCATTATTTACGTCATATATTTTAAGGGTTTTCGGACATATTTTTACTATTTTATAATTTTTGAACTCGAAATTTCAAGAAAATTTCCAAGGGGTATGTATATGATTTTTTATGAAGCAAAATATTTTATTTTCTATTCACAATTTCGAACACACCCACACCTAAATCCAAACAGGCAGACACATACACTCATACACACACACACACACTCTCACACACACACACAATCATGCACACACTCAGACCCACACATAGACTCACGTTAAATAACAAATGAATAAGCAAGAAAATTTAATAAATAAGATATTTGGCCGTATTTTCATTATTTACGTCATATATTTTAAGGGTTTTCGGACATATTTTTACTATTTCATAATTTTTGAACTCGAAATTTCAAGAAAATTTCCAAGGGGTATGTATATGATTTTTTATGAAGCAAAATATTTTATTTTCTATTCACAATTTCAGACACACCTGAACCCAAATCCTCATGCACACACACACTCGCACTCACACGCATACAAAAACACACACTCGTACACACACTCGCACACAGACTTTCAATAACAAATGAATAAGCAAGAAAATTTAATAAACAAGATATTTGATTGTATTATCAGCATTTACGTTATTTATATTAAAGATTTTCGGCTATATTTTTACTATTTTCAATTTTTTGAACTTGAAATTTCAAGAAAATTTCCAAGGGGTATGTATATGATTTTTTATGAAGCAAAATATTTTATTTTCTATTCCTAATTTCAAACACACCCACACCCAAATCCTAACGCGCATACACACACACACTCATTCACACACATACCCACACTCATACCCACGCAAACACACAGACACACACACTCACACTCTCACACACACATGCACACAGTCACGTTCAATAACAAATGAATAAGCAAGAAAATTTAATAAACAAGCTATTTGGCTATATTTTCATTATTTATGTCATATATATTACGGGTTTTCGTATATATTTTTTCTATTTTATAATTTTGGAACTCGAAATTTCAAGAAATTTTTTAAGGGGTATATATTTGATTTTTTTTTGAAGCAAAAGTTTTTATTTTCTATTAACAATTTCGAACACACCCACACCAAAATCCAAACAGGCAGACACATACACTCACACACACACACACACACACACACTGTCACACACACACACTCATGCACACATCAGACCCACACACAGACTCACGTCCAATAACAAATGAATAAGCAAGAAAATAAACAAGATATTTGGCTGTATTTTCATTATTTACGTCGTATATATTAAGGATTTTTGGATATATTTTTACTATTTTATAATTGTTGACCTCGAAATTTTAAGAAATTTTCCAAGGGGTATGTACATGGTCTTTTATGAAGCAAAATTTTTTATTTTCTATTCACAATTTCAGACACACCCACGCCCAAATCCTCATGCGTACACACACACACTCACACATACACATACACGGTCACACACACGCAATCACACACACAGACATGCAAACACACACACACACATGCACACAGTCACGTTCAATAACAAATGAATAAGGAAAAAAATTTAATAAACAAGATATTTTGCCGTATTTTTATTATTTACGACATATATATTACGGGTTTTCGGATATATTTTTACTATTTTATAATTTTTAAACTCGAAATTTAAAGATTTTTGCCAAGGGGTATATATATGATTTTTTTTTAAGCAAAATTTTTTATTTTCTATTCACAATTCTAGACACACCTACGCCCAGATCCTCACGCACATATACACACACATTCACACACACACACACAAACACGCGCGTGCGCACACGCAAAAACACACGTGCAAACACACACATACCTACATTCACACACACGCAAACAGACACACACATATACTCTCACACACACTTGCACATAGTCACGTTCAATAACAAATGAATAAGCAAGAAAATTTAATAAACAAGATATTTGGCTGTATTTTCATTATTTACATCATATATACTAAGGATTTTTGGATATATTTTTACTATTTTATATTTTTTGAACTAGAAATTTCAAGAAAATTTCCAAGGGGTATGTATATGATTTTTTATGAAGCAAAATATTTTATTTTCTATTCCTAATTTCAGACACACCCACACCCAAATCCTCACGCGCATACACACACACACACTTACTCACACACGTACCCACACTCACACCCACATAAACACACACAGAACACACACTCACACTCTCACACACACATGCACACAGTCACGTTCAATAACAAATGAATAAGCAAGAAAATTTAATAAACAAGATATTTGGCTGTATTTTCATTATTTACGTCATATATATTACTGGTTTTCGTATATATTTTTACTATTTTATAATTTTTGAACTCGAAATTTCAAGAAATTTGTCAAGGGGATATATATATGATTTTTTTTGAAGCAAATTTTTTTATTTTCTATTCACATTTTCGAACACACCCATACCTAAATCCAAATAGGCAGACACATACACTCACACAGACACTCATGCACACACTCAGACCCACACATAGACTCACGTTCAATAACAAATGAATAAGCAAGAAAATCTAACAAACAAGATATTTGGCCATATTTTCATTATTTACGTCATATATATTAAGGTTTTCGCATATATTTTTACTATTTTATAATTTTTGAACTCGAAATTTGAAGAAATTTGTCAAGGGGTATACATATGATTTTTTTTTTGAAGCAAAATTTTTTATTTTCTATTCATAATTTCAGACACACCCACACCTAAATCCACACAGGCATACACAGACACACTCTCACACACACACAAACATACACACTCATACACACACTCAGACCTACACACACACTCACGTTTAATAAGAAATGAATAAGCAAGAAAATTTAGTAAACGAGATATTTGGTTGTATTTTCCGTATTTATGTCACTTATTTTAAGGATTTTCGGCAATGTTTGTACTACTTTCAATTTTTTGAACTCAAAATTTCAAGAAATTTTCGAAAGGGTATGTATATGATTTTTTATGATGCAAAATATTTTATTTTCAATTCCCAATTTCAAACCCACCCACACCCAAATCCTCACTTGCATACACACAGATACACAAATACACACTCACACATACACTCAAGTTCGATAACAAATAAATAAGCAAGAAAATTTAATAAACAAGATATTTGTCTGTATTTTCATTATTCACGTCATATTTATTAAGGATTTTTGGATATATTTTTACTATTTTATATTTTTTGAACTCGAAATTTCAAGAAAATTTCCAAGGGTATGTACATGGTCTTTTATGAAGCAATTTTTTTTATTTTCTATTCAAAATTTCAGACACACCCACACCGAAATCCTCGCGCGTACACACACACACTCACACATACACCTACACACTCATTCACACACACACAAAAACATACACTCATACACACACTTACACACTGACGTTCAATAACAAATTAATAAGCAAGAAAATTTAATAAACAAGATACTTGGTTGTATTTTCGTTATTTACTTCATATATATTAAGGATTTTTTGATATATTTTTACTATTTTATATTTTTTGAACTCGAAATTTCAAAAAAATTTCTAAGGGTATGTACATGGTCTTTTATGAAGCAAATTTTTTTATTTTCTATTCAAAATTTCAGACACACCCACACCCAAATCCTCACGCGTACACACACACACTTACACATACACACACAGACACACACATACACACTCACTCACACACACACAAAAACATACACTCATACACACACTTACACACTGACGTTCAATAACAAATTTATATGCAAGAAAATTTAATAAACAAGATACTTGGTTGTATTTTCGTTATTTACATCATATATATTAAGGATATTCAATTATATATTTACTACTTTCAATTATTTAAACTCAAAATTTCAAGAAATTTGCAAATGGGTATGTATATAATTTTTTTTGAAGCAAGTTATTTTATTTTCTATTTACAATTTCTGTCACATCCACACCCAAATCCTCTATCACACACGCACACACTCACACACACACACACTATCACACACAGTCATACACACACGAACACACACACACACACACATACCCACACTCACACACACATACACTCAAGTTCAATAACAAATAAATAAGCAAGAAAATTTAATAAACAAGATATTTGGCTGTATTTTCATTATTTACGTCATGTATAATAAGGATTTTTGGATATATTTTTACAATTTTATATTTGTTGACCTCGAAATTTTAAGAAATTTTCTAAGGGGTATGTACATGGTCTTTTATGAAGCAAATTTTTTTATTTTCTATTCACAATTTCAGACACACCTACACCCAAATCCTTACGCGTACACACACATACTCACACATACACATACACACACACACACACATACTCACACTCACACACACGCAAACACACACACACACACTCACACTCACACACACACATGCACATAGTCACGTTCAATAAGAAATGAATAAGCAAGAAAATTTAATTAACAAGATATTTTGCCGTGTTTTTATTATTTACGACATATATATTATGGGTTTTCGGATATATTTTTACTATTTTATATTTTTTGAAGTCGAAATTTAAAGAAATTTGTCAAGGGGTATATATATGATTTTTTTTTTAAGCAAAATTTTTTATTTTCTATTCACAATTCTAGACACACCAACGCCCAGATCCTCAAGAACATACACACACACAAACACGCGCGCTCGCACACGCAAAAACACACGTGCAAACACACACATACCTACATTCACACACACGCAAATAGAGACACATACATACTCTCACACACACTTGCACATAGTCACGTTCAATAACAAATGAATAAGGAAGAAATTTTAATAACAAGATATTTGGCTGTATTTTCATCATTTACATCATATATACTAAGGATTTTCGGATATATTTTTACTATTTTATATTTTTTGAACTCAAAATTTCAAGAAAATTTCCAAGGGGTATGTATATGATTTTTTATGAAGCAAAATTTTTTATTTTCTATTCACAATTTCAGACACACCCGAACCCAAATCCTCATGCACACACACACACTCGCACTCACACGCATACAAAAACACACACTCGTACACACACTCACACACTGACGTTCAATAACAAATGAATAAGCAAGACAATTTAATAAACAAGATATTTGATTGTATTATCAGCATTTACGTTATTTATATTAATGATTTTCGGCTATATTTTTACTATTTTCAATTTTTTGAACTTGAAATTTCAAGAAAATTTCCAAGGGGTATGTATAAGATTTTTTACGAAGCAAAATATTTTATTTTCTATTCCTAATTTCATACAGACCCACACCCAAATCCTAACGCGCATACACACACACACACTCATTCACACACACACACACACTCACATTCTCACACACACAGACTCACGTTCAAAAATAAATGAATAAGCAAGATGTTTGGCCGTATTTTCATTATTTACGTGATATATATTAAGGGTTTTCGGATATATTTTTATTATTTTTTATTTTTTGAACTTGAAATTTGAAGAAATTTGTCAAGGGGTATACATATGATTTTTTTTTTTGAAGCAAAATTTTTTATTTTCTATTCATAATTTCAGATACACCCACACCTAAATCCACACAGGCATACACACACACACTCTCACACACACACACAGACACACACATTCATACACAAACTCGGACCCACACACACACTCACACACACACACACTGACGTTCAATAACAAATGAATAAGCAAGAAAATTTAATAAACAAGATATTTGATTGTATTATTAGCATTTACGTTATTTATATTAAAGATTTTTGGCTATATTCTTACTATTTTCAATTGTTTGAACTTGAAATTTCAAGAAATTTTCCAAGGGGTATGTATATGATTTTTTATGAAGCAAAATATTTTATTTTCTATTCCCAATTTCAAACCCACCCACACCCAAATCCTTACTTGCAGACACACACACATACACAAACACACACTCACACATACACACACATACACTCAAGTTCAATAACAAATAAATAAGCAAGAATATTTAATAAACAAGATATTTGTCTGTATTTTCATTATTTACGTCATATATATTAAGGATTTTTTGATATATTTTTACTATTTTATATTTTTTGAACTCGAAATTTCAAAAAAATTTCCAAGGGTATGTACATGGTCTTTTATGAAGCAAAATTTTTTATTTTCTATTCAAAATTTCAGACACACCCACACCCAAATCCTCATGCGTACACACACACACTCACTCACACACACACAAAAACATACACTCATAAACACACTTACACACTGACGTTCAATAACAAATTTATATGCAAGAAAATTTAATAAACAAGATACTTGGTTGTATTTTCGTTATTTACATCATATATATTAAGGATATTCAGTTATATATTTACTACTTTCACTTATTTAAACTCAAAATTTCAAGAAATTTGCAAATGGGTATGTATATAATTTTTTTTGAAGCAAGATATTTTATTTTCTATTTACAATTTCTGTCACATCCACACCCAAATCCTCTCTCAGACATGCACACATTCACACACACACACACACACACACTATCACACACAGTCATACACACACGGACACACACACACACACACACATACCAACACTCACACACACATACACACACATACACTCAAGTTCAATAACAAATAAATAAGCAAGAAAATTTAATAAACAAGATATTTGGCTGTATTTTCATTATTTACGTCATATATATTAAGGATTTTTGGATATATTTTTACGATTTTATATTTGTTGACCTCGAAATTTTAAGAAATTTTCCAAGGGGTATGTACATGGTCTTCTATGAAGCAAAATTTTTTATTTTCTATTCACAATTTCAGACACACCTGCACCCAAATCCTCACGCGTACACACACAAACTCACACACACATACCCACACTCACACACACACACACATGCACACAGTCACGTTCAATAAGAAATGAATAAGCAAGAAAATTTAATTAACAAGATATTTGGCTGTATTTTCATTATTTACGTCATATATATTATGGGTTTTCGTATATATTTTTACTATTTTATAATTTTTGAACTCGAAATTTCAAGAAATTTTTCAAGGGGTATATATATGATTTTTTTTTGAAGCAAAATTTTTTATTTTCTATTCACAATTTCGAACACACCCACACCTAAATCCAAACAGGCAGACACATACACTCACACACACACACTCTCTCTCTCACACAGACACTCATGCACACACTCAGACTCACACACAGACTCACGTTCAATAACAAATGAATAGACAAGAAAATTTGATAAACAAGATATTTTGCTGTATTTTCATTATTTACGTCGTATATATTAAGGATTTTTGGATATATTTTTACTATTTTATATTTGTTGACCTCGAAATTTTAAGAAAATTTCCAAGGGGTATGTACATGGTCTTTTATGAAGCAAAATTTTTTATTTTCTATTCACAATTTCAGACACACCTACACCCAAATCCTCACGCGTACACACACACACTCACACACACACACTCACACTCACACACACACATACCCACACTCACACACACGCAAACACACACACACACATGCACACAGTGACGTTCAATAACAAATGAATAAGTAAAAAATTTAATAAACAAGATATTTTGCCGTATCTTTATTATTTACAACATATATATTACGGGTTTTCGGATATATTTTTACTATTTTATATTTTTTAAACTCGAAATTTAAAGAAATTTGTCAAAGGGGTATATATATGATTTTTTTTTAAGCAAAATTTTTTATTTTCTATTCACAATTCTAGACACACCTACGCCCAGATCCTCACGCACATCCATACACATATTCACACACACACACAGACACAAACACGCGCGCGTGCACACGCACAAACACACGTGCAAACACACACATACCTACATTCACACACACGCAAACAGACACACACACATACTCTCACACACACTTGCACATAGTCACGTTCAATAACAAATGAATAAGCAAGAAATTTTAATAACAAGATATTTGGTTGTATTTTCATTATTTACATCGTATATACTAAAGATTTTCAGATATATTTTTACTATTTTATATTTTTTGAACAAAAAATTTCCAGAAGATTTCCAAGGGGTATGTACATGATTTTTTATGATGCAAATTTTTTTATTCTCTATTCACAATTTCAGACACACCCACACCCAAATCCTCATGCGCACACACACAATCACACTCACACGCATACAAAAACATAAAGTCGTCACACACGCACACACTGACGTTCAATAACAAATGAATAAGCAAGAAAATTTAATAAACAAGATATTTGATTGTATTATCAGCATTTACGTTATATATACTAAGGATTTTCGGATATATTTTTACTATTTTATATTTTTTGAACACGAAATTTCAAGGAAATTTCCAAGGGGTATGTATATGAATTTTATGAAGCAAAATATTTTAATTTCTATTCATAATTTCGGACACACCCACACCCAAATCCTAACGTGCATACACTCACACACTCACTCACACACATACCCACACTCACACCCACGCAAACACACACACACACACACACACACACACACACACACTCACACTCTCGCACACACATGCACACACTCACGTTCAATAACAAATGAATAAGCAAGAAAATTTAATAAACAAGATATTTGGCTGTATTTTCATTATTTACGTCATATATATTATGGGTTTTCGTGTATATTTTTACTATTTTATAATTTTTGAACTCGAAATTTCAATAAATTTGTGAAGGGGTGCATATATGATTTTTTTTTGAAGCAAAATTTTTTATTTTCTATCCACAATTTCAAACACACCCACACCTAAATCCAAACAGGCAGACACACTCACACTCACACACACACACACACATACACTCACACACACACACTCATGCACACACTCAGACCCACACACAGACTCACGTTCAATAACAAATGAATAAGCAAGAAAATTTAATAAACAAGATATTTGGCCGTATTTTCATTATTTACGTCATATATATTACGGGTTTTCGGATATATTTTTACTAGTTTATATTTTTTAAACTCGAAATTTAAAGAAATTTGTCAAGTGGTATATATATGATTTTTTTTTTTGAGCAAAATTTTTTATTTTCTATTCACAATTCTAAACACACCAACGCCCAGATCCTCACGCACATCCATACACATATTCACACACACAAACAGACACAAACACGCGCGCGTGCACACGCACAAACACACGTGCAAACACACACATACCTACATTCACACATACGCAAACAGACACACACACATACTCTCACACACACTTGCACATAGTCACGTTCAATAACAAATGAATAAGCAAGAAATTTTAATAACAAGATATTTGGCTGTATTTTCATTATTTACATCGTATATACTAAAGATTTTCAGATATATTTTTACTATTTTATATTTTTTGAACACAAAATTTCCAGAAGATTTCCAAGGGGTATGTATATGATTTTTTATGATGCAAATTTTTTTATTCTCTATTCACAATTTCAGACACACCCACACCCAAATCCTCATGCGCACACACACAATCACACTCACACGCATACAAAAACATAAAGTCGTACAGACACGCACACACTGACGTTCAATAACAAATGAATAAGCAAGAAAATTTAATAAACAAGATATTTGATTGTATTATCAGCATTTACGTTATATATACTAAGGATTTTCGGATATATTTTTACTATTTTATATTTTTTGAACTCGAAATTTCAAGAAAATTTCCAAGGGGTATGTTTATGATTTTTTATGAAGCAAATTTTTTTATTTTCTATTCACAATTTCAGACACACCCGAACCCAAATCCTCATGCACACACACACACTCGCACGCACACGCGTACAAAAACACACACTCGTACACACATTCACACACTGACGTTCAATAACAAATGAATAAGCAAGAAAATTTAATAAACAAGATATTTGATTGTATTATCAGCATTTACGTTATTTATATTAAAGATTTTCGGCTATATTTTTACTATTTTCAATTTTTTGAACTTGAAATTTCAAGAAAATTTCCAAGGGGTGTATGTATATGATTTTTTATGAAGCAAAATATTTTATTTTCTATTCCTAATTTCAGACACACCCACACCCAAATCCTAACGCGCATACACACACACACTCATTCACACACGTACCCACACCCACACCCACGCAAACACAGACTCACACTCTCACACACACATGTACACAGTCACGTTCAATAACAAATGAATAAGTAAGAAAATTTAATAAACAAGATATTTGGCTGTATTTTCATTATTTACGTCATATATATTACGGGTTTTCATATATATTTTTACTATTTTATAATTTTTGAACTCGAAATTTCAAGAAATTTTTCAAGGGGTATATATATGATTTTTTTTTTAAGCAAAATTTTTTATTTTCTATTCACAATTTCGAACACACCCACACCTAAATCCAAACAGGCAGACACATACACTCACACACACACACTCTGTCTCTCACACACACACTCATGCACACACTCAGACCCACACACAGACTCACGTTCAATAACAAATGAATAGACAAGAAAATTTGATAAACAAGACATTTGGCTGTATTTTCATTATTTACGTCGTATATATTAAGGATTTTTGGATATATTTTTACTATTTTATATTTGTTGACCTCGAAATTTTAAGAAAATTTCCAAGGGGTATGTACATGGTCTTTTATGAAGCAAAATTTTTTATTTTCAATTCACAATTTCAGACACACCCACACCCAAATCCTCACGTGTACACACACACACTCACACATACACATACACACTCACACACACACATACCCATACTCACACACACGCAAACAGACACACACCACGCAAACAGACACACACACACACACTCACACTCTCGCACACACATGCACACAGTCACGTTCAATAACAAATGAATAAGCAAGAAAATTTAATAAACAAGATATTTGGCTGTATTTTCATTATTTACGTCATATATATTACGGGTTTTCTTGTATATTTTTACTATTTTATAATTTTTGAACTCAAAATTTCAATAAATTTGTCAAGGGGTGTATATATATTTTTTTTTGAAGCAAAATTTTTTATTTTTTATTCTCAATTTCGAACACACCCACACCTAAATCCAAACAGGCAGACACATACACTCACACACACACACTCATGCACACACTCTGACCCACACATAGACTCACGTTCAATAACAAATCAATAAGCAAGAAAATTTAATAAACAAGATATTTGGCCGTATTTTCATTATTTACGTCAGATATATTAAGGGTTTTCGGATATATTTTTACTATTTTATAATTTTTGAACTCGAAATTTGTCAAGGGGTATGCACGTGATTTTTTTTTGAAGCAAAATTTTTTATTTTCTATTAATAATTTCAGACACACCCACACCTAAATCCACATAGCCATACACACACACACACTCTCTCACACACACAGACACACTCTCACACACACACAAACACACATATTCATACACAAACCCGGACCACACACACACTCTCTCACACACACAAACATAGACACACTCGGACCCACACTCGACAATATTTGTACTACTTTCAATTTTTTGAACTCAAAATTTCAAGAAAATTTCCAATGGGTATGTATATGATTTTTTATGAAGCAAAATATTTTATTTTCTATTCCCGATTTCAAACCCACCCACACGCAAATCCTCCCTTGCAGACACACACACACACACATACACGACACACACTCACACATACACTCAAGTTCAATAACAAATAAATAAGCAAGAAAATTTAATAAACAAGATATTTGTCTGTATTTTCATTATTTACGTCATATATAATAAGGATTTTTTGATATATTTTTACTATTTTATATTTTTTGAACTCGAAATTTCAAAAAAATTTCCAAGGGTATGTACATGGTCTTTTATGAAGCAAATTTTTTTATTTTCTATTCAAAAGTTCAGACACACCCACACCCAAATCCTCGCGCGTACACACACACACTCACACATACACATACACACTCACACATACACACACACACACACATACACACTCACTCACACACACACAAAAACACACACTTACACACTGACGTTCAATAACAAATTAATAAGCAAGAAAATTTAATAAACAAGATACTTGGTTGTATTTTCGTTATTTACATCATATATATTAAGGATATTCAGTTATATATTTACTACTTTCAATTTTTTAAACTCAAAATTTCAAGAAATTTGCAAATGGTTATGTATATAATTTTTGTTGAAGCAAGTTATTTTATTTTCTATTTACAATTTCTGTCACATCCACACCCAAATCCTCTGTCACACACGCACACACTCTCACACACACACACTATCACACACAGTCATACACACACGAACACACACACACACACATACCCACACTCACACACACATACACTCAAGTTCAATAACAAATAAATAAGCAAGAAAATTTAATAAACAAGATATTTGGCTGTATTTTCATTATTTACGTCATGTATATTAAGGATTTTTGGATATATTTTTGCGATTTTATATTTGTTGACCTCGAAATTTTAAGAAATTTTCTAAGGGGTATGTAAATGGTCTTTTATGAAGCAAAATTTTTTATTTTCTATTCACAATTGCAGACACACCCACACCCAAATCCTCACGCGTACACACACACACTCACACATACACATACACACTCACACACACACATACCCACACTCACACACACGCAAACACACACACACACACACACACACTCACACTCACACACACACATGCACACAGTCACGTTCAATAAGAAATGAATAAGCAAGAAAATTTAATTAACAAGATATTTTACCGTGTTTTTATTATTTACGACATATATATTACGGGTTTTCGGATATATTTTTACTATTTTATATTTTTTGAAGTCGAAATTTAAAGAAATTTGTCAAGGGGTATATATATGATTTTTTTTTTAAGCAAAATTTTTTATTTTCTATTCACAATTTCGAACACACCCACACCTAAATCCAAACAGGCAGACACATACACTCACACACACACTCTCTCTCTCTCACACACACACTCATGCACACACTCAGACCCACACACAGACTCACGTTTAATAACAAATGAATAGACAAGAAAATTTGATAAACAAGATATTTGGCTGTATTTTCATTATTTACGTCGTATATATTAAGGGTTTTTGGATATATTTTTACTATTTTATATTTGTTGACCTCGAAATTTTAAGAAAATTTCCAAGGGGTATGTACATGGTCTTTTATGAAGCAATTTTTTTTGTTTTCTATTCACAATTTCAGACACACCCATACCTAAATCCACACGTGTACACACACACACTCACACACACACACACACATACACACTCACACACACACATACCCACACTCACACACACGCAAACACACACACACCCATGCAAACAGACACATACACACACACACACTCTCGCACACACATGCACACAGTCACGTTCAATAACAAATGAATAAGCAAGAAAATTTAATAAACAAGATATTTGGCAGTATTTTCATTACTTACGTCATATATATTACGGGTTTTCTTGTATATTTTTACTATTTTACAATTTTTGAACTCAAAATTTCAATAAATTTTTCAAGGGGTGTATATATGATTTTTTTTTGAAGCAAAATTTTTTATTTTCTATTCTCAATTTCGAACACACCCACACCTAAATCCAAACAGGCAGACACATACACTCACACACACACACACACACACACACACACATACACTCACACACACACACTCATGCACACACTCAGACCCACACACAGACTCACGTTCAATAACAAATGAATAAGCAAGAAAATTTAATAAACAAGATATTTGGCCGTATTTTCATTATTTACGTCTGGTATATTAAGGGTTTTCGGATATATTTTTACTATTTTATAATTTTTGAACTCGAAATTTGTCTAGGCGTATACATATTATTTTTTTTTTGAAGCAAAATTTTTTATTTTCTATTAATAATTTCAGACACACCCACACCTAAATCCACATAGCCATACACACACACACACTCTCTCACACACACAGACACACTCTCACACACACACAAACACACATATTCATACACAAACTCGGACCACACACACACTCTCTCACACGCACAAACGTACACACACTCGGACCCACACTCGACAATATTTGTAGTACTTTCAATTTTTTGAACTCAAAATTTCAAGAAAATTTCCAATGGGTATGTATTTGATTTTTTATGAAGCAAAATATTTTATTTTCTATTCCCAATTTCAAACCCACCCACACCCAAATCCTCCCTTGCAGACACACACACACACACATACACGACACACACTCACACATACACACACATACACTCAAGTTCAATAACAAATAAATAAGCAAGAAAATTTAATAAACAAGATATTTGTCTGTATTTTCATTATTTACGTCATATATAATAAGGATTTTTTGATATATTTTTACTATTTTATATTTTTTGAACTCGAAATTTCAAAAAAATTTCCAAGGGTATGTACATGGCCTTTTATGAAGCAAATTTTTTTATTTTCTATTCAAAATTTCAGACACACCCACACCCAAACCCTCGTGCGTACACATACACACTCACAATACACACACACACACACATACACACTCACACATACACACACACACACACATACACACTCACTCACACACACACAAAAACACACACTCATACACACACTTACACAATGACGTTCAATAACAAATTAATAAGCAAGAAAATTTAATAAACAAGATACTTGGTTGTATTTTCGTTATTTACATCATATATATTAAGGATATTCAGTTATATATTTACTACTTTCAATTATTTAAACTCAAAATTTCAAGAAATTTGCAAATGGGTATGTATATAATTTTTTTTGAAGCAAGTTATTTTATTTTCTATTTACAATTTCTGTCACATCCACACCCAAATCCTCTGTCACACACGCGCACACTCTCACACACACACACTATCACACACAGTCATACACACACGAACACACACACACACACACATACCCACACTCACACACACATACCCACACTCACACACACATACACTCAAGTTCAATAACAAATAAATAAGCAAGAAAATTTAATAAACAAGATATTTGGCTGTATTTTCATTATTTACGTCATGTATATTATGGATTTTTGGATATATTTTTACGATTTTATATTTGTTGAGCTCGAAATTTTTAGAAATTTTCTAAGGGGTATGTAAATGGTCTTTTATGAAGCAAAATTTTTTATTTTCTATTCACAATTTCAGACACACCTACACCCAAATCCTCACGCGTACACACGCACACTCAGAGATACACATACACACCCACACACACACATACCCACACTCACACACACGCAAACACACACACACACACACTCACACTCACACACACACATGCACACAGTCACGTTCAATAAGAAATGAATAAGCAAGAAAATTTAATTAACAAGATATTTTGCCGTGTTTTTATTATTTACGACATATATATTACGGGTTTTCGGATATATTTTTACTATTTTATATTTTTTGAAGTCGAAATTTAAAGAAATTTGTCAAGGGGTATATATATGATTTTTTTTTTAAGCAAAATTTTTTATTTTCTATTCACAATTTCGAACACACCCACACCTAAATCCAAACAGGCAGACACATACACTCACACACACACTCTCTCTCTCTCACACACACACTCATGCACACACTCAGACCCACACACAGACTCACGTTCAATAACAAATCAATAGACAAGAAAATTTGATAAACAAGATATTTGGCTGTATTTTCATTATTTACGTCGTATATATTAAGGATTTTTGGATATATTTTTACTATTTTATATTTGTTGACCTCGAAATTTTAAGAAAATTTCCAAGGGGTATGTACATGGTCTTTTATGAAGCAAAATTTTTTATTTTCTATTCACAATTTCAGACACACCCACACCCAAATCCTCACGTGTACACACACACACTCACACATACACATACACACTCACACACACACATACCCACACTCACACACACGCAAACACACACACACTCACGCAAACAGACACACACACACACTCACACTCTCGCACACACATGCACACAGTCACGTTCAATAACAAATGAATAAGCAAGAAAATTTAATAAACAAGATATTTGGCTGTATTTTCATTATTTACGTCATATATATTACGGGTTTTCTTGTATATTTTTACTATTTTATAATTTTGGAACTCAAAATTTCGATAAATTTGTCAAGGGGTGTATATATGATTTTTTTTTGAAGCAAAATTTTTTATTTTCTATTCTCAATTTCGAACACAGCCACACCTAAATCCAAACAGGTAGACACATACACTCACACACACACACACACACACACACACACACATACACTCACACACACACACTCATGCGCACACTCAGACCCACACACAGACTCACGTTCAATAACAAATGAATAAGCAAGAAAATTTAATAAACAAGATATTTGGCCGTATTTTCATTATTTACGTCAGATATATTAAGGGTTTTCGGATATATTTTTACTATTTTATAATTTTTGAACTCGAAATTTGTCAAGGCGTATACATATGCTTTTTTTTTTGAAGCAAAATTTTTTATTTTCTATTCATAATTTCAGACACACCCACACCGAAATCCACATAGCCATACACACACACACTCTCTCACACACACAGACACACGCTCACACACACACAAACACACATATTCATACACAAACTCGGACCACACACACACTCTGTCACACACACAAACGTACACACACTCGGACCCACACTCGGCAATATTTGTACTACTTTCAATTTTTTGAACTCAAAATTTCAAGAAAATTTCCAATGGGTATGGATATGATTTTTTATGAAGCAAAATATTTTATTTTCTATTCCCAATTTGAAACCCACCCACACCCAAATCCTCACTTGCAGACACACACACACACACATACACGACACACACTCACACATACACACACATACACTCAAGTTCAATAACAAATAAATAAGCAAGAAAATTTAATAAACAAGATATTTGTCTGTATTTTCATTTTTTACGTCATATATAATAAGGATTTTTTGATATATTTTTACTATTTTATATTTTTTGAACTCGAAATTTCAAAAAAATTTCCAAGGGTAGGTACATGGTCTTTTATGAAGCAAATTTTTTTATTTTCTATTCAAAATTTCAGACACACCCACACCCAAATCCTCGCGCGTACACACACACACTCACACATACACATACACACTCACACACACACACACACACACACACACATACACACTCACTCACACACACACAAAAACACACACTCATACACACACTTACACATTGACGTTCAATAACAAATTAATAAGCAAGAAAATTTAATAAACAAGATACTTGGTTGTATTTTCGTTATTTACATCATATATATTAAGGATATTCAGTTATATATTTACTACTTTCAATTATTTAAACTCAAAATATCAAGAAATTTGCAAATGGGTATGTATATAATTTTTTTTGAAGCAAGTTATTTTATTTTCTATTTACAATTTCTGTCACATCCACACCCAAATCCTCTCTCACACACGCACACACTCTCACACACCCACACTATCACACACAGTCATACACACACGAACACACACACACACACACACATACCCACACTCACACACACATACACACACATACACTCAAGTTCAATAACAAATAAATAAGCAAGAAAATTTAATAAACAAGATATTTGGCTGTATTTTCATTATTTACGTCATGTATAATAAGGATTTTTGGATATATTTTTACGATTTTATATTTGTTGACCTTGAAATTTTAAGAAATTTTCTAAGGGGTATGTACATGGTCTTTTATGAAGCAAAATTTTTTATTTTCTATTCACAATTTCAGACACACCTATACCCAAATCCTCACGCGTACACACACACACTCACACATACACATACCCAACCTCACACACACGCAAACACACACACACACACACTCACACTCATACACACACATGCACACAGTCACGTTCAATAAGAAATGAATAAGCAAGAAAATTTAATTAACAAGATATTTTGCCGTGTTTTTATTATTTACGACATATATATTACGGGTTTTTGGATATATTTTTACTATTTTATATTTTTTTGAAGTCGAAATTTAAAGAAATTTGTCAAGGGGTATATATATGATTTTTTTTAAGCAAAATTTTTTATTTTCTATTCACAATTCTAGACACACCAACGCCCAGATCGTCAAGAACATACACACACACAAACACGCGCGCGCGCACACGCAAAAACACACGTGCAAACACACACATACCTACATTCACACACACGCAAATAGACACACACACATACTCTCACACACACTTGCACATAGTCACGTTCAATAACAAATGAATAAGCAAGAAATTTTAATAACAAGATATTTGGCTGTATTTTCATCATTTACATCATATATACTAAGGATTTTCGGATATATTTTTACTATTTTATATTTTTTGAACTCGAAATTTCAATAAAATTTCCAAGGGGTATGTATATGATTTTTTATGAAGCAAAATTTTTTATTTTCTATTCACAATTTCAGACACACCCGAACCCAAATCCTCATGCACACACACACACTCGCACTCACACGCATACAAAAACACACACTCGTACACACTCTCACACACTGACGTTCAATAACAAATGAATAAGCAAGAAAATTTAATAAACAAGATATTTGATTGTATTATCAGCATTTACGTTATTTATATTAATGATTTTCGGCTATATTTTTACTATTTTCAATTTTTTGAACTTGAAATTTCAAGAAAATTTCCAAGGGGTGTATGGATATGATTTTTTATGAAGCAAAATATTTTATTTTCTATTCCTAATTTCAGACACACCCACACCCAAATCCTAACGCGCATACACACACACACACTCATTCACACACGTACCCACACTCACACCCACGCAAACACACACTCACACCCTCACACACACATGTACACAGTCACGTTCAATAACAAATGAATAAGTAAGAAAATTTAATAAACAAGAT